>PXNZ01000194.1:0-33047 GCA_003012085.1 Trichoderma brevicompactum | reverse complement strand
GCTTGATGCATTGAATGTATTCATGCATTCTGCTCTTATTTTGTGTTTGTTCGTGTGTGGGTAGGCATACGTGTGGTTTCCCTACGAAATCATGTCCCTCTGCCGACACTTCAAGGCCGAGAACAGCAGGAAAGGGATGCAGCAGTAGCGCGTGTAAGTCAACCGCCGGCCAAAGATGGCAAATGATTAATGATATGGTTACTAACGGCTTGTGCATGTAGCCGAAAACATATAGAGAGATGAAAAAAAGCGAGGCTTCACTGGACAAAGGATGCAAGGGTACTTGCTTGGCTTCAGTAGGGGCGCACGGTACTACCGCATGGGTGCATGGCCTGATTGCTGCATGAATCAACTTCAATGATTCAGTTGAATGAGGTTGAGGGGCTTGGCTTGACCTAGCTGAAAAAAAAAAAAAAAGTTCCAACGGGAGCCGTCCATCTTCGGCTTTTCTTTAATAAAATGCCTTAGGTTGGAATCAAAGGGGTGGTGGGGTGGCCCTAGGAAGTTGAGGGTTGAGAGAACAAGAACCAAGTGCCGCGCTGTGCTTCATCAGGTATATATCTATCCATCTCTTGTGTCTCGACTCCTTCACACATCCTCTTCATCAACAACCTCATCTTTGTTGTACTTGCTGTCCGTCATAACCGTAATCGTCAGCATCATCGCCGATTACACTATCTTGTGCAAAAGATACCAACGCCACTTAACATCTAGCACAACATTCCTGTGCTGCCCTCTCGGGTTGTTGGCTTATACCACGCATACACTCACACCTCCCAGTGTCCCAACCATTCACAACCTCTCACGGCTTGTACACGCTACCAACCGCAATAATACTGACCCCCTCCATCTCGGAAACATACAGGGAGGAGACAAGTTCTTCAATCCAGCATTGTGAGCGTTGGGTTCAAAAGAAAGCGGAACAAAGGAAGAAAACTCTTCACCCAGATATAGACTGCGTGTCAATCTGCGTGTCGACCAACACCGGCTGAAACGACTTTGAATAGTCATTTCACCCTTGGAGGAGATATATATCAACGATTCATTACCCTCTCATTCTACGTCCGCAATTTATGAGACTTGACCTATATTTCTTATCAAAACACCTTCACCTATCCACCTCAAAAGAGAAAGCGAAGCAAAGATGCCCTTCAATTACCCAACCTTGAATACATCCTTCCAAAGCCACATAAACGCCCCCAAATTCACCTCCCAGCCATATCCAAATTCACCTCCTCCAGCGTACACCCCTCCCCGCTCAGCAACGCATTTCATAGATATGGACCGGCCGAGGTCCGAGCTAATCATGAACCGCACACCTACGACTCAGCTCATAGGCGAGGCCATTGCTGAGGAGATTGAAGATGGAGGCTACTCAGAAGAGGGCCTCTCCCCCATTTGCCTCCGCATCAACACCTCCGTCCTCGTCAGCAGTCACAACAATCTTGTCTGTCTGTCTGACCCGCCGGCCAGCCACGCCAATGCTATCGCAAAAGCTGTTGTCCAGGCGCTTCAAGAGAACAGCTCCGGCCAGTGCGGCATCCCTATGATTGACGAGGACGGCAGGCCTCGGCCTGTCAAGATTGAGGTCGACGCGGGCGTCACGGTGGAGGGATCGGGAAACATTATTGGCAATGAATCCGTTGTCAAACAGTTCCTCACACGCGGAATCTCGCGCAAGAGGTCAGCAGAACTGGACGATGAGCTTATGGCAACAGCTCCACCAGCTCAACGGCGTCGTAGAAGCCTTGGAGACGACAACAGGAACAATAACAGCGGCAGCGGGGGAAGCAGTGGCATTTCAACTTGAAGACTCAGCAACTTCTTGTGGCATTGAATATTTTTATCGTCGGGCAAAATGCATCATCACGCCTCTTGCCCTCGAGCTCTTCTCCCATCAACAAAATCTAGTCTAGCTGTTGCGTTCATGTTGGGCACTTGGCGTTTTCAGGCATCATCATATACCCCAAAGGCAGGGCCTTTTTTCATGTTCATCATTACATTCACATGACACTCAGGGTGTCTTTTTTTTTTTTTTTTAATCCTTTCTTTGACAAACTCGTCAGCATCCCATGGATAGGGAATCGGATAAACAGGGACAAAAAGGGGCGAAGGATTATGAGAGGGCGGGAGAGAGGAGCAGGGGGTTCGGAGAACAGAGCATAGAAATCACGACTTGGAACGGGACGGGGCCATATTCTGATTAGCTGTAACCTATGTAACAATTCATTATTACTATTTCGTATTTCGATTTTACTACTGCCGTGCGCACTGTGGCGATAGGTTGAAACAAGCGCCTCCAAGTCTTGTACCGTATTATAGCACAAGATTGACTGACTGACTTGGATGTAATGATGTAGTGGCAGCTTCTTGCAGTTGGTTCACACATCACATGCGAATAGAGCTGAACAGCCAAGAGATGACGAAGCACATGATGCTGTTGGTCCATCAAGCTCCGAAACCTCGCATCAATTTCTACAACGCCGTCATATCTCACCAAGTGTCATCGCCAGCACCTGATTCGATTGTTGTTGCTCTCTTTTCATCCCTTCGTAGGAGAGGGGGGGAATTAGCGGGGTGTCGAGTGTCTTGATGCATCAACAATCTCAACCACTGAGGCCAAGTTTGTTCTACAAGACCCTGTTCTAATTAATAAGCCTCATTTGACAGCTTCCTAGTAAGAATTATGTCGTTGGGGCTAGCAAGCTGTCACACACCCTCTCGGGAGAACCACCCGGTTGGATCGTCGGCTGACAAGCACTGCATTTTCCCATTTTTAGACGCCAGCTACATTGTGAATGACGAAAAGTTCTGCTATTGTTGGATATGCCGTTTTTGGGTCGCTCCTTGATACAAGACTAATTTTGCGATTTTTATCCCTTGAATCTAAAATGGAAAAGAAAAAAGCATGTCTTCCCTCGAGTTTGGCTACCTGTGATGCTACTTGTCTGCCCCTCCAAAGGTGTTGTAGGTTATGGTTTATGACATGTGCATACACAGCCCCACCAGCTAAATGTCTTGGCCATTGAGCTGGATTTTGTTGTATGCATCATGATTGCTTCTTCTCCCTCTTTCCCCCCCCCAAACAATGAGATGAATTGCTAGTTTCTCATTCAATTATTCCCCTCAGTCTCATCTCACTTCATCTCACCCATTTGTTATCCATATCTCATCTCATACAACTGGTTGGCTCATTCACTCTCACCCACCCACTCACTCATCCAACCCGCCCCGCGATGGCCGACCTCACCATCCGCAACCTCACAATCACCCCCCTGGAGCTCGTCTCCGTCCAGCGCTTCCAGGGCGAAAAGATCCGCACCGGTAACGTCGTGTCCAACGTGACGAGCCACATCACCAGCTTCATCAACGCCACCGACTTCTCCGCCCATCGCATCCTGCCCAAGGGCGACTCCCAGGACCGCCGCGACGTCTCCTTCCACCTCGACCCCTTCCGCACTGTCCGCACCGATGTCCGCTCCGCCGATCTGGCCGGCCGCGAGATCCTCCGGCTGACCTTCCGGGCCGGCGACCGCCGCTACGAGACAGACGTCCCCAGCCCGTCGCGCAAGTCCGCCGTCATGAAGCGGGTTGACGGCGACGACGACGACGGCGATGATGACGCGCTCGACCTCACCGTCGTCTTCATCCCCGACGACTCCTTTCTGGCCATCTTCTCCTCCGCCAAGCTCAACGCCTGGATGAAGCAGCTGGACGATGCCTGGCCGCTGCCGCTGCTCTCCATCCCCGGCACGCACAACTCGCCAACCTGCCATACGGCCCTGCCCTCCGTCCGCTGCCAGTCCGTGGGCGTCCCCGAGCAGCTCCAGAACGGCGTGCGCTTCCTGGATATCCGCGTCTCTGTCAGCACCGACAGCGACTCGCTGCCCCTCGTCCACTCCGTCTTCCCCGTCTCCCTCACCGCGATCAAGTACTTCTCCGACATGCTGGACGACATCTACCGCTTTCTGGATGATAACCCCAGCGAGACCATCCTCATGAGCGTCAAGCGCGAGGGCACCGGCCGCGGCACCGACCAGCATCTCGGCCGGATCCTCAAAAACGGCTACGTCGACAAGCGGCCCGACCGCTGGTGGACCGAGCCCAGCATCCCGACGCTCGGCCGCGCCAGGGGCCGCATCATCATCGTCCGCCGCTTCGGCCTCGATGACGAGATGGCCAAGTCCGGCTTGGGCATTGACGGCCAGCACTGGCCCGACAACTGTGAGGACGGCACCTGTGAGGGTGGGCATATCCGCGTGCAGGACTTTTACGAGGTCACCGAGAGCCAGAACATTGAGCGCAAGATCGACTACAGCAGAGGCCAGCTGGAGCGCTCTGCTGAGCGCGAGTTCCACGTCGTCGGCATGACGGAGCACAACCCAGACGCGGCGCTGCTGCCCATCTTCATCAACTTCTTGAGCGGCAGCAACTTCTTCAACGCCACGTGCTGGCCGGAGAGAATCGCCGCAAAGGTCAACCCGGCCATTATCGAGTATCTCTGCATACGGCACGGCGAGGACGGCAAGGGACCTAGGCAGCTAAAGGTCGGCGCTGCGAGTACCGGCGTCGTCGTCACGGACTGGGTTGGCGCTCATGGCGACTGGGATCTGATTAGGTGCATAGTCGGCTGGAATGCGAGACTGCAGGTTTCATGAGGATGAGAGATCTCGAGGCTTTTACATCAGGCGGAGTTTATAGAGGATATATACACACATGCATGCGTGATGTTTGTACAACATTCACGTGGGGAAGAGGATAACCAAGACGAGAGGGAAAACAATTGCAGTCACACGAGCGGAATAAGCGAATGGTTGGATAGATTAAACATTAAGGAATACATATATAGGTAGGCATATCAACAATACACTGTACTACATCAAGGTGACCCCCCCAAGCCTCCATTGCCCAGCATGGGAACCTTTGGGAATCCCCATGACATCGTCCTATCGTATCCATAGCTGCAGAAAATATTTTGCGGTTTCAAAATGACATCTAGCATAGCAAAGTCAGCCACTGCTTCGCTATCCCTTTGTTTCAAGCAACATTAAATAAGAAACCATATCAGTTCTCCAAGGTGAAACTTTTTTTCGTCACGAGGAACTCGGCCAATGTAGATAATTATGAATAGTCATCATGATGGTAGGGGGGAGAAAGGGAACAAGAACATGGTGTAAAATACATACCATTTATGTCGACCAGCATACATATCAATGCATCTCATCTAGATACTTTGAACAATGTCAGTCTCCAGGTCAACATACAATATATGAAGAACAACAATAACATTGGCATGATTCATCTACTAAGCAGTTAGCTACGTGCCAGAGCAAAACGACCAAATGCTGGCCCAACTTACCATCAGAAGGTGTAGTTGTGTTCATATCCAACAACTCCCGAAGGCGTCGCGGTCAGACAGTGTGAATACAAAATAATAACATTTCATCACAGAGATACAGCAGCAAGTCAAACAAGAAGCTTTGTATAATAAGTACCTATCGTTGTACGGGTTAGCTGACAGGTACACTCCCAGCTTGAACAAGGATCCGATGTCTATGAACCACAATCAGGTGACGAGTTCTCATCCTGAGTTCTTGCCGCCTTTCACCACAAGGATTGTACGTCCTCGCTTTCAAGGATGAAAGGTGGCAAGGCTCGATATGTCCGCCCGTTCGTTCAAATTTTCATCATATGGGACAGGTTGGTTGAGCAAGGAGCATAGAATTACCTGTTGACAGTCCGAGTTAGCAAGACTAGCTTGAATCGCAAGAGACAACAACAGAAAGAGTTTGAATTTCTAATCAGACAAGGCTGAAACTTATAAAACACGGTATCCACATCATATATTAAGCATGAGGAATCCCTAAGGTGTCAATTGTTCATCATATAGAAGCGAGCCAGCAACGGCATGATAAAAAAAAAAATTCACCAACCTTTTGTAAATGGACGTAGTCGTGTGTGGATCGAGGGGGTATGAACCCTACTCTCTAGATCTCTAGAACACATTAGCAAAGCTCTCTAATGGAGAAGAACCCGAAAAAATTGTGATCCAAAGCTTGCTCAGGTACGTTGTAAAAATTTACATAGTCACCATGGTCTTGGTATGAATTGGATTGTTCATGAAAAATAAAGCATCATGTAAGGCGCAGGCAGATAGAGCGGAGAATAGCTTACCTTGGAAAACAAGAGTCAACCACCAGAACTCATCCTCGGGCGTGCACTTGCAGCTCCGAAATAAAGCTTCTGGTGGTTGTGTTTGGAAAGAAGGAAGAAAAGAAATTGATAGGAAAATTTCTCGGCTCGTAGAAATGCAGATTTTAAAGCAGCGCCAACTAGTCTTGATTTGATCTAGCTCAAGGCAGCCCCGCAATCAGTGGCGCAGATCTCGCATCTGTGGCGGTGCTGCCAGCGCATTAGCGCCCTGCATGCTTGCGTGGCGAAGGTCATTGCCGGACTTATAGGAGCCCGTCACTTCCCGTTGTCTTCCTCAGAGTCATTCTCAACTCTTTCAACCATCTTTTGGTGAAAGCAACCAAAGGAATTCAACATGGCGTCCGCGGGGGCGATATGGGGCCCAGTAGCCCTTCGTCTCCTCCGAGCCGCCGTGTCTAGGACCACGACTGTGGTCCGGGACAAGCTCGCGAGCGCGGCGAAACCGTTCCAAAATCAAGCACTTCAACCTATTCCTGTTGCCGCCAGAAGCGGTCGACAACCCATTCACCCAGCAGCGGTCCTCAAACAACAGAAGCGAGGCGCCAGATGGTTCTCCAGCGCCTCGGTGAAGAACGTCAACAAATCTCTCCGACGATACCTCAGCTCTGAGAGCGCTCCTCGATTAGATCGATCCAAGCTCCCAAGCTCCAATACTTCTCGCCGAGTTGCTCAGTTCTCCGGCCGAACCCCGTTTGCGAATGCTCTGCGGCCTAACTTGACTGGCGGTGCCATGCCACGGACTGCTGGTGGTTATAGTCTGGGCGGAAGCGCACGTTACTTCTCGCACACTCCAACAGCTCCTGCTCAGGTCGTGCAGAACGTTTCGCAGGCGATGCGAGCCTTCTTCCTTTCGGGGCAAAGAATTCGATATGATGGGACAGGGCTACGCGGTGAAGCCCAATACCGGGCTGTCTCCGTGCTCGAGGATGAGGCTATGCGTAAGCTGGCTTCCATCCCCAAGTTCGCCCCTGGCGCTTATGTCGACTTCCAACTGAGCCCCACTATCACGGCCATGAGCCCTCTTGCCGCCGCCCTCATCCAGGCTTCCGGATCATCTGGCTTCCAGGCCGAAGCTGCCATCCCAAGCCTCAACACCGAGGGATTCCTCGATGTGCTGTCGGCGGATTTCGGCCGCGCCCTGAAGGATTTGACAGCCATTTACGCTGATCTCGAGCGGCTTTCAGCTTTGGGCGATTTGCCGATATCCTTGGAGTCAGGCAACCTGCTTCGAGTTCGATTTCCAGGCGTTGATTCTGAAACAGTCGAGCGGCTATGCGATGACATTGGCATCCAGAGGGGCATCGTAAGCCAAGATATTGGTTTCGAAAGTTTTACCGGCGCTAAGACGGCGCTTAAATTTCCTTTTGCACCAGACACTGAGAAAGCCTTGACTTCCCCTGGAGGGTCGGAGAGGTCTTTGGAGGGCCATGAGCTGGATGACATGTCGTCTCTTGGCGATGAGTCCTTTGTTCATGAGGCGTTTGCGTACGAAAATTCGGAGAGTCCCTGGTTTTCAGAGACGGATGGATATGAAAGCATGTCGCCTCCGAATAAGACGGAGGAGCAGTGCTCTGATGAATATGAAGGCCTGGAAGGCATCTATAGATTTCTCGAAGAATGCGACAAGGCCAAGGGCAGGCTGGGTTGACGCTGGTGTGCCATTTTGCATGCAGCAAACCATATGAGATTATGAAACTAGGAACAACCACACTCTTTTTGTCTTCGCCATCTTCTTTGTATTATCATACTATTTAGTCATTTTGCTTAGCCTACTTACGACAAGAATGAGATTTCTTTTGTGCTGCTTACCATTTCCTCAGGGGCAGGATTTGAGCTTTGGATAAATGATAGTGGGATTCCCGTGTAAGAGGGAGCTGATGCTCTCTTCCTCTGTTTGAGCTGAGTTGTCTAAGCCCTGCTTTTTGAGCCCTTGGTACCAGGGCTGGAGGGATATGGTGGGCCTTTCAAGAGGTTGGTATTGGTCGAAATGTCCTGCAGGAATATTCCAAAAGAAAAGAGATAGGCGCAGCAGAGGTCGCAATCGATTGTAGAGGCGGGTTCCATGGTTCCTATTGGAGGCGGATAATAGCTGTGTGTATCGCGTGACTGGGCAAAATTACGACTCTGGCATGCAGCATAATTGGAGCTGCATTATTATGTACAGGCAAGGTGGTGCGAAGGGCCACTTGGGCTTATCGCTTATCGCTTATCGATAATCACATGGGCTTGTCCAATTGGTCTACGGAGCACTTGCGCTAGCAGCCACGCGCTTCTAGAAGCCATGGGCTTGCGAGTTATCTCGAGCAATGGAAGTGCAACAGATTCAGAGAGCCGAGGTGTACCTTATTTTGTAGTTTAAATCCGAGGATTGATCTCCCCCGTAGTGAGCGCAAGATAGTAATCAGATCAATCTCGTGTGCCTGGCGCCACGCCGAGATATTTCGCGGGGTTGCTCGGCTGCCGAAGAAGCTTTTCCCCACAGGCGTTGCCTCGGCTTGAAGACATGGAGGGAGCGTGACCGAACTCACCGTCCCTGGTTGCCCACCATATTCCTCCAACTTTCTCGTCATATAAGCTGGCCAGCCTCCCCGATCTTCTTCCACCTGCATCTGCCTCTGCTTAACCTCGCTTTCAATTCTTTTTTGTCGTTTTACACATTCACAATGTCTGGACCCGGTGTCGGCTTCGAATACCCTGCTCAGCCAGTTTCTTGGCTGAAGCGCGATGTCTTGCTCTTCGCCAACTCCATCGGCGCCACCGTCGACGAGCTGCACTTCCTCTACGTAAGTCGTTGACGCTGGAGAATATTGGAATTTTTTTATAGGCCTGGGCTCAATTGACAATTCATCTCTAGGAACTTCACCCCAACTTTGCCGTCTTCCCTACCTACCCCGTCATCCTGCGTAAGTAGCCTATTACCCTTGCCCATCGTAGCTTGCGCTGAAGCTGACAAATGGATAAAACCAGCTTTCAAGGGCGAGACACAAGAAGTGATTGACTTCTACGCCTCCCAGAAGAAGATCAAGGTCCCTGGCGTTCCCGACTTTGACTCCCGCCGTGTTGTCGACGGCCAGCGAAAGATCGAGTTCCTCAAGCCTTTGCCCGTCACCTCGGCCGGTCACAAATTCGAGATCCGCCAAAAGGTTCTCGGCGTCTACGACAAGGGCCGTCCCGGCTCTGTTGTCGACACCCAGCTGGAGCTTGTCGACACCAACACCAACGAAGTTTACACCCGTCTCTTGGGCAGCGCATTCTATGTCGCACAGGGCAACTGGGGCGGCCCCAAGGGCCCTGCCACTGAGAACTTCCCTCCTCCCAAGGACAAGAACCCTGACTGGGTACTGGAGAACCAAATCAGCAAAGAAGCCGCTCATCTGTACCGTCTGAACGGCGACTACAACCCTCTTCATGCTACCCCCGAGCCTGGCGTCAAGATGGGCTTCCCTGGAGCCATCATGCACGGCCTGTATTCATGGAACTCCACTGCCCACGCCATTCTCAAGGCCGTGGGCGGCAGCAACCCTGCCAACCTCAAGGAGTACCAGGCCCGGTTTGCCAGCCCCGTCCTGCCGGGTGACAAGCTTATCACTCAGGTTTGGAAGACGGGAGAGAAGAAGGGCGAGTTTGAAGAGATTCGATTTGTTGTTACTGTTGAGGGAGGAAAGGTCTGCTTGAGCAACGGCCGAGCTTTGATCAAGATTGTGGGAGATGTCAAGGGAAAGCTGTAAACTTATAATAATGTGCCATTTTGATGACTTATTTTAGAGGGAACCCCCCACGATGGGTCCCTGAGCGAAAGTACCGAAAATGTTTGTGTGTAGCCTAAAAATGAAATACATGATAAATTCAATTGGTTAATTGATTGATAAAAATTACCAAGACGATGCATGCAGAAACTATTTAAATGATTGTTGCCTCGAGAGGTGGATGCTGGAAAGCGATAATAGCTGCCTGCGTCAGGTTCATGAAATTCTGCTGCCTGACAGTCCATCTACTCTTTTTTTTTTTTTATATCCCACCTCATCTCCATCTCACAACCCGCAAAACGACCAGACATGCCTCCATCTTTATGACGCTTCTTCTTTGACACATTGCCCATATTTGAAAAATGAGCCAAAGCCACCATATCGGCCAGCGGATCTCCTACGATGGCGCGCCTTGCACGGTCCGCTATGTCGGTGGGGTTGCTGGCACGACGGGCAACTGGTTAGGCGTCGAGTGGGATGATGCCGCGCGAGGCAAACACGACGGCTCTCACAAGGGCACTCGGTATTTCACATGTAGCTCATCCTCTTTCGCATATAAATTTTAGCTTGTATGTTTCATGAGCTTACACGGCAAAAAAATGCAGGCATATCAAAATCCCCCACGGCAGCGTCCTTTGTCAGGCCAACCCGCCCGGCAGATGCCCCCCAGAGTTTCCTCGCCGCCCTCAATGAGAGGTACGTCGTGGATGCGCCGGGGGCGGTGCAGGGCAAGTCAAAAATGGAGATTGTCATCTCTGGCAAGGTTGCCCAAGAAATGGGCTTTGACAAGATCTGGCAGAAGCAGTCGCGGCTGAAGGAGATGAAGATTGTGATTCTTGATGGGCTCAGGGTCGCCATGGCGAGGGGTGATGGCGATGTCGATGACGATGGCGACGCGGCGACCATTGCTGGGACGTCTCCGAAGATTGTGGAGTTGGATCTGAGTAGGAATTTGTTTGAGCGATTTGGGCCGGTGGTGGACATTTGCAGAGATTTGAAGGATCTGCAGAAGCTCAGCATCAAGTAAGTTTGCTCACTGCATCGACTACCGCGGATATCCTATCGTCATACTAATTCATGACTTTTTTTCTTTCTCTTTTTACTATAGCGGAAACAGATTCTTAGATATCCTGACCGATGATGCTCTCAATGGCGCAGAGTCTGTACTCGGGGGTGTAACAGAGCTGCAGCTGGGAGAGATGCTGTTGAGCTGGGAAGAACTATGCCTAGTGGCAAGCAAGTGCCCTTCCCTGACAACTCTCCTTGTAGGATCAAACCAACTGTCGACACTACCGACTCTGGATCATGTCAGCCTGCCATCAGCTCTGACGTCCATCAACTTGGAGTACAATGATTTCACGAGCTTGTCAGATATTGCCAACCTCACAACACTGACATCTCTTCGCCATCTGCAGCTCAAGGGCAACAACATATCAACTATAGCCTCTTCTTCCGACTCTCCCAATGTTGTCTTCCCTCCATCTGTACAATATGTCGATCTATCTTACAACAAGGTAGACAGCTGGGACTTTGTCGACAAATTGACGGCTGTGTTTCCCGGGATGATAGGTCTACGAATCACCCACAACCCCATCTATTACACCATGGACGCCGAGTCCAACGCGCAGTCCTCTGACGAGTCATTCATGTTCACCGTTGCCCGCATCGCTCAGCTCAAGACGCTCAACTTCACGCACATTACCAACACGGATCGCACCAATGCGGAAATGTTCTACCTGTCGCGTATTGCTAAGCAGCTTGCCACTGTGCCTGAAGCAGCGGAAGACTCAATCAAGGTCCTGCACCCGCGGTACAACGAATTGTGCGAATTGTATGGAGAGCCCGATGTGATTCGTCGCGAGGAGATCAACCCCAACTTCCTCGAAGCTCGTCTCATCACTACGGAGTTTCATTACGAAGGGGTCTCGGGAGAAGAAAAGAAGACGAGGATCACCAAGATTCCCAAATCGTTTGACATTTACGCAGTTAAAGGCATTGTGGGGAAGATGTATGGTCTACAACCGCTCAAGCTGCGGTTGGTATGGGAGACAGGCGAGTGGGATCCCGTTGCCGGTTATGATGAAAAGGACGATGATGATGGCAGCGACGTTGAAGACGACGCCTTGGTGGAAACAAATCCGGGGAATCAGGCAGCAGGCGGTGAAGATGACCAGACGGGGCGGTGGGTGAAGAGAGAGGTTGAGCTTACGGACGGACCAAAGCAGCTGGGGTACTGTGTCGACGGTTTAAGAGTTAGGATTAGGGTAGAAGTATCACGAAGGGGCTAAATAGAAAAGTCTACAGGGGAATGGTAATGGTTACATTGAATTTTCCTCCAATCGTGTCTTCAAAGGACACGCACAATGGTATCCAGACAACGCTCGTTGGACAAAAATTCTCATGCAGCTTCTCTAGCCGCCGAGATGGCACCATTCATGCTCTTCCGCACAGCCGGGGGACCGGTTGAGAGTTGACAAAGAGACAATTTGTAACCATAAGGCGCGCAAAGACGCTGCTTCTGGCTTTGAGCCGACATTCCCCGGTAAAGTGACAATGTAAATTTTATGCTTGTTTCCTCAAATCGACTTGCCCAGACCTTCCCCGCACGGCAGGGATCTCCGTCATCATCGTGTTGTCCTGCAGCTTGGCAAAGAGAGCTGAAAAGCAATGCTCCGTGGAGAACAGGGCGGGGAGGGGGATTGGGTGACATTTATTAATGAAGGGTTACACCAAGGTATATAAAGGGGGACATGTGTGCTCAGGAACGGACAAATGGATAGGTGGAGCGGCAGAAACAGCATCAGGCAGGCATTCACAATTGTTTCCTTCGTCTTGAGGCCCCCCCACGATAAACTCACCGGCAATTGAGCGCACTTGTATTGCTCGCCTCTCTCACGCAATTGAAGATGCTCTTCAACACGGCCATCTGGCTCCTCGCCGCCGGCACCGCCTCTGCTTCGGCCGCAACGGCGAGCTTGAAATGGCGCTGGCTCAACAACCCCGGCGTTGAGCCCGTCTCGCCCATCGGCCGCTCCATCACCATCCAAGTGCCCCCAGACACGGACATTTGGCGGCCTGCCATCTCCAAGCACAACTTCACGGCTCCCTTCCTTTACACGACCATCCCGACCGCCAACTTCCACAGCGTCCAAGTCACCGTCACCGGGCCATGGAAGACGCTGTACGACCAGGGCGGCCTCGTGCTCTCCTTTCCCAACCGCCACAACCCCAACGCCACGCGCTTCATCAAGGCAGGCATCGAGTTCAACGACGGCACTCCCGCTCTGGGTGTCGTCGCCACGGACATCCTCTCCGACTGGAGCCTGAGCCCCATCACGGAGAAGCAGACGGGCAACGCAAAGGCCACGATCCTCGTGGAGAGAGACGGCACAGATGCCTGGGTGTACGTGATAGAGGGTCAGGGCAAGACGAGGCGCGCGCTGCGACAGGTGACCTGGGCCTTTAACGAAGATGATGGCCAGGGCCTGGCCAAGGAGGTCGAGGTTGGCATCTACGGCGCGAAGCCGACGGAGGAGTCGGGCGAGGGCCACTCGAGGGACAAGATTGCCGTGTCGTTTTCCGGGTTTGCGCTCAAGACTGTGTGATGGGTTTGATAGATTGATAGAACTATATTGAAGAAGCTTTGGTGATTAATACAGCCAAGTTTTAGCTTAGCTCATGCAACATCTTCATCATCATGCAACTCATGTCTCGCTCATATTGCGATTTACAAAACTCCGTTAGCCGAAGAGCATCAGCCTGCGTCCTCCGCAACGAGCTTAATCCCGCTGGAAGAGTCAAAAGAAGAAGAAGAAGAAAAAGCCACGCCATAATCTATGCAAAGAAAAACATGCAGCGTCATCATTAAATCGCCCTCCCAGTGCCGTGCAAATACACACCCGCAATCGCGAGAACGAGGAGCGCCGAGATTCCAAGGGTCCATGTCGGATCGGGATCGCCCACGGATGTCGCGACTCCGATCTCATCAGGAGATAATTAACCCCGTCATCAATGCTGTGCATAGAAGGAAGAAGAACAAGGGAAAACAAGGTTTAGCGTCAGAACGCCCGAGAAAAGAGCCCTAGGCTGCGCGCAGGAAATGGGCTTTTTTTCTTCTCTGTCTTGTGAGGGTCGGGTTTACAACGGGATGCTAGAAACGGGTTTGGCTTATCGGAATAAGTGAGCCCAAATCGACTCGTTATATCCGATTACCTAAACCGGAAGTGCCATAACCATTTACATCATTACTTCGAAATGGCAACTGGTGGCGGGGCAGAATTGATAAATAGAGAGTTGAGGTTCTCGAAATCTTGAGATGCTTTTTTGAATCAAGACATCAATTCATACAACATTTCAAGACATCTCTTACCTTGTACAGCATCCGCTGCATTTGCAACTACTACAACCACTGTGTAGAAAGGACGATAGACATGGCCACAGTTATCAACAAGAGCGTCGGTCCTATTGGCTACGGCCTCATGGGTAAGTAGTTTGTTTACAACTCTTCCTATATTCAAAGTCGACAATTTTTACTGATACCATTTTCTAGGTTTCACTTGGCGACCAGAGGCTCCTCCCCTGGAGCAAGCCATTGCCGCGTTGAAAGCAGCCGTGACCAACGGCATGACCCTCTGGAACGGCGGCGAATTCTACGGCACTCCTGAATACAACTCCATGACTTTGCTCAAGCATTACTTCACAAGGTACCCTGAGGATGCCGACAAGATTACGCTCATCATCAAGGGTGGCATGAACCTCACTACGCACAAGCCCGACGGAACTCCAGAGGGTGTTCGACGCTCGCTCGACAACATCATCAACCAACTGGGAGGAACCAAGAAGCTGGATCTCTTCAGCTGCTCAAGAAGAGACACCAACACCCCTCTCGCAGTGACTTTTGAAACGATCCAAAAAGAATACATCGACACTGGCAAGCTGGGCGCTATTGCCTTGTCCGAATGCAGCGCCGAAACCATCCACGAGGCGGCCAAGATTGCCAAGATTGGCACTGTCGAGGTCGAGTTGAGCATGTTCACGCCAGATATCCTTACCAACGGCATTGCTGCGGCGTGTGCCCAGTACGGCATCCCCATCACCGCGTATTCTCCTATCGGACGGGGAGTGAGTTTGACCCTTGAAAATGAACCCCACTCGCAACCTCTTCGTTAGCTAACTTTTGCAAAATTAGATACTCACCGGTAGATTCAAGGACGTATCACAAGTCCAGGGCTTTGGTTTCATCTCCAAGTTCCCACGATTTGAAAAGGCCGCCTTTGAGCACAATCTCAAGCTGGTCAACCAGGTCGAGGAACTCGCCAAGGAAAAGGGCTGCACCCCGGCCCAACTCGCCATCGGTTGGGTGCACAGCCAGAGCAACCGCCCCGGAAGACCGACCATCATCCCTATCCCCGGCGCAACCACAGCAGAGCGAGTGCAGGAGAACTCAAAGCTGATCAAGCTGACGGAGGAGGAGGCGAAGAAGATTGACAGCATCGTCGATTCATTCGAGACAGCTGGCGGGCGGTACCCGGACGGCGCACCAAAGAATACATAGACAAGCTCGGGCCAGAGCGCACACTTCCTGTACAAGTTTCTGATCATGTTTTGTTAGAACCAGCATAATGACTTGCAAATACACAACGTTTAACGTGTTATGAAAATTAAAAAAAAGACTCAGGGGTGAAATTGTCCACATCTGATCGCCTCAGCATGAAGCCAAGGCGACCTTGAGCATTGCAGAATTCATCGAAATGAATACATCATAGTGTGTAGATTATTTAGAAGGGCTAGTATTCCTAAACTTACCATACGAGCATTGCAGCCTCTAGAATTGATACTGCGCGCGGAATGCATTCAACGCCGCATGTCAGAGAAGAGCATCTAAAATGGTCCAAGGATGAAGAAATCGCGTCGTGTTAAAATATCCTTCACGATGGGGACCCCACGTGACGCCCGGAAAGCGGGTAACCACCCTATTCCGAGTCCTACTTTGTCTGAGAGAGTACAAGCACTGCACATAGATATTAGACACGTAAAACGACACTTTTTGTTGTCATCATCGTCTCTTCTATCTCGCACTTTTCTAGGGGTATACATATATAAGCTCACCTCCGTCAATCATTGCACAAGTCATGGATTCCAAGAAAAAATTAAGGTGCCATGCGCGCCAGTAAACAAAAAAAATGCTAAACCATCATCGCTCCATTCATGCCCACGGCTTCCACCCTGTTGACAAGCTTCTTGACATTTGCCCATTCTTCATTCTTCAGTCCTTCCTTGCCACCCAGGCCGCTAGCCACCTCGAAAACGGTAAGAGAGCCATCAATGCCGCCTGTTGCGATGCGCTTGCCATCATTCGGTTCCCAAGCCAGCTTGTTCAAGCTCCTGGATAACATCGTTCTCCCATCCTGCCGGCTGCTCGGTGTTATTCTCGACACCGGCTCCTCTGTGTCTATGGCAATGTCCCAGAATTCCAACCAGCCAGCTCCATCTACGAGGGCAAACACACTAGGCTTCACAGGTGACCACTTGGCATCGTAGACGACGTCCTCGCGGACAAAATCAATCAACGGCGAAATAGCTCCATCTCCGGCACCAATCGTCGATGTAGCCGCGGGGGCACGAACCTTCCAGAGCTTGACACTCCAGTCAAGAGAGGATGAGATGGCCAAGTCGCCGAGATCCACAGGGCCCCTGGCTGGGTGGAAGTCAACCGACATGACGGGTGCCGCATGCCCCTTGTAGCTAATCTTCTTATCGACGCCCGCTTTGGCGCCGGCGCGGTCGTACCTGTGGCATGGGAATATTGTTCCCTCTTCGCTTCCGACAAGGAAGAATGTTGGATCTGTCTGAGGGAATGACAGGCATGTGGGACTGACGTCCTCAACAGCCACTTTAGCCTGGCTGGGATTCTTCAGCTCGAGCAGCTCTTGTGGCTGCGCAAACACATCCATACTCCAGCCGCACACGACACCGTCTGTGGAACATGAGATGATGTTATTGGCATTTTGGGTGCCCACAATATCCACGGAGTAGATTGGGTGGGCATGGCCGTAACCAGTCAAAGGCGTCTTCTGGACCGGCGCCGACTTTGCTCGAGTATCCCACAACAAGACCTGACCGCTATATGAGCCGCCAATGATGAGATTTGGGTGATATGGCGAAAACTTGGCCGTGAGGATATCGGACTGGGCGGTAAAGACATATTCCGGCCGGTTGTGCATGTGGATGTTCCAGACCTGAACGAGTCCATCTGGCTCGTGGGGTGCTGTCGGGTTCTTGGTGTAAGACGCGAGCAACAGCTCGTTGAATTTGGGAGAGAAGTCTATCCCACTGATCATTCGCTTTTTAGACCAACGATCATCAAAGAATTGTGTCACCTCCTTGACTCTATGTCCTCCCTTTCCTCCCGTATTACCGCTCTCTTCGTCTTCATCTTCAAGATCCTTGCCGTGCAGAGCATAGTCGGTAAGGATATCATATGTCTCCTGGTCCAGGGCTCTCTCAATCACCTTGGTCGACTGCTCGAGGAAATCCACAAATTCGTCCGAATGAGTGACAGCCTCTAGTTCTTCGGCAGTGAGTTCTCTAATTGGATAGTTGGTTGCTGAAAAGGGCTGGGCTGCTGCAGCACCCTCATTCAACAGCTCTTTGGTCGCTCGCAGCTCTTCCTCCACCTCCAGTCTAATCTTTTGGCGCAGCTCCTCTTCCCGGTCGCGCTCCTTCCTGCTCAGCCTCTTGTTAGGCGTCGAAGTCAATCCCATGAAGTCATCTGCATCGGACGCTATTGACTGAGCCCTTGTCCTAGTAGGGGTGGCCCAGTCATCCGTAGTTTGTACGCCTTTGCTGTAGGAATAGACCTCCTTCACGGGAGATGGCGGGCATTCGTATACGGTTGTCAGAGGTACGGTGGTCAGGTTCAACGCCACAGGAGTAGGGCCTGGCGTAGCTTGCCCAGCCAGGGAAGCCGTCCATTCGGAAGTCACATTGCTGATTTCGCCGCCACTGAGTACGCTATTCGGCCTGCTTCCGCGAGGTGCAGGTGACCCGGGGCCCGTTCCAATCGAGCTGGGCCTGCTGCCGACCAAGTCATCAATGAGGCGTTCGATCTCGCGGCGACTATCTGCTCGTCCTGGTGTCGGTGAAACCAAGTGCTGCCAGACGGGCGATCAGCAGGCGGGAATCATGTTGTTTGGACAGGGTAGAAAACAAACCTCGTTGGGAGAGCTCATGCCATTGCGAATATATGCCGTCGGGGTTTGGTTCTGGGCGGTTCGAAGCTCCCTCTGGCGCTTAAGCTCTGCGAGCTTCGCCTTCTTGGCAAGAATCTCTTCTCGGCGTTGCTGCATCCTGATCTTCCCACAGTCCCATTGCGGGACTCACCAGACAGTAGGGGGAGGCGAGATGCGAAAGGAGAAGAGGGAGGCCCAGCCACGGCGCCACGGTATGACAGCAAGACAGCGATCCAAGAAGGGCGGGGTTCGAAAAGGCCTAGTTGCAGAAGCAAGAGAACAAACGATTAAGTAAAATTAAGACAGGGCCCTGTGATCTGGTCGGTCCGTTCGCCCACTCCTTTTCATCCTCTACCAATACTCCGTACACCGTAATATTGATAGCACTGCTTCTGTATCGGCGGCAGCTAAAAAGGCGATTGCGATGAGCTTATCGGCCCCCCAACGCGTGGAGCTGGCACCAGCCGCAGGCATTTCAGATCAGCACGTGACCGCAGACGGCGCCCACGCCTAGAGCAGCCTGTGGCCGGACAAGCTGCGGCGCCCGTCCGGACCTGGAAAAACTGCGACTTTTCCCGAGGACATTTTCAAATCTTCATCCCAGCCGACGCAACAATTCCCTCGAGCCACTCCCGACAGGGTTCATCGACGGCCATTGTCGAGCCCCCCAAATTCGCCCTCACTCCTCGATTCCTGCTCCCAGCAGCCGCGCGACGTGCGATTTTCACCATGTCGTCAACAGGAGTCAACGTACGTTCAGTCCTCTTCTCGCAGTGCCCAATCGCAGCCGTCCTCCCGCATCGGCTTGGATCTTGCGATGCCAGCGTGCAATTGGCCCTTTTTTTGCGACACAAGTCTGATTGATCCACTTCCAGGTCCTCCGGTGGTCCGCCCTCGCCTTTGGCGTGTTCTACGGCTTCTCCCACCAGCGCACGATCACCACGACACAGCGAGCTCAGCACGCGCAGCACGAGTATGAGCACAAGCAGAAGCTGATAGATCAGGCAAAGGCCGAGTACGCAAAGAAGAAGAACCCCGCCGTAGCATCAGCAGACGATGGTATGCACATCCGAGACGCCATGTCATGGCATCTTTTTCCTTTGTCCCGCGGGGTCACCCTAGCGGCCCGAGGGGAAGGAGGGGGGAGAATGCGCATGTCAAGATTTATGCCCGGAAAAGCTAACTCTGGAATAGTTGTTACGGATGTGAACAGCCCGGACTTTGACCTCGAGAAGTTTCTACTAAAGGTCGCCAAGGAGAGCCCTTGAAGCAACAAAGACGCTGGCTGGTGGAGGAGTGAGGAGCAGGAAGTGCCGTTGAAAAAAAGATAAAAGAGATGCTGGCGGGCGAACAGGATCTGGCCCGTCATGGGGACCCAAAAAGCCTCGCGAGGCATAATAAGACACCACAGACTGCAAAGGCAGTGTATATTTGAAACTACACATGGCGCCGCTGCATAGAGGTTTCCTTGGGTCATTTGTTTTGTGAACTGTACTATGTAAAAATATGCGCAATTAGACGATTCAAAATTAAAAAGAAAAGTTAACATGAGTGCCAACAACACTGCGAGAAGCAGATGAAGGCTTCAAGGACTGCCAATTGCATCATAATGGTGAGGGATGCCCTGCGACTGGGGAAACCGTGGTCTCTCTCTCATGTCTGCCGTTCTTATTACAAAGAGTAGCAATGAGAGTGCAAAGGTGGAACGATAATTCGCACCAACGGATCATATTTGTTTTTTACATTTTTCTTTGTCCCATTCTAATGCTTCAGAAAACGAGGCAGAAACATGCATGGCAACGGCTATTCCAATACAGGCCAGGCTACAAAATAATTTTACAGCTTCAGCCATGACTCGCTCCCGTTCCCACTCGTGCAATTGGCGCAAGTCCTGGCAGCTTGGTGATATCTTTGTGTGACACTGACAAAAATGTTGCCTCGTTCGGGAAAACACCGGCGCGTGCGCGCGCCCCACAATCTCTTGACATACGTAGCACCTTAAGCTCCAAGCTGTCCTCACCAGTCTGAGCGCGGCTTCTCGAGGTACGAAGAATCTCCAGCAACCCTTTAGGAGATTCATCTTCCGACACCAGTAGCCACAATGGCGGCAAAATCCCCCCAAGGGCCCGCCGTAGGCTACACTTCCGAAAGCACTCGGACTCTGCTTCGGGTCGTCATTCTCTGCTTCATTGCGGCGGCTGCCATTTCGAGCCGTCTCTTCTCAGTTATACGTAAGCCCTTCCTCCATCTAGCTGTCATTCCGCGGTGCTGGGAGCCATTGCTTCGCCCAATTGCAATAAGAATAGCTTGTATAAGCTTGCTGACTTGTCGCCTTTAGGATTTGAAAGTATCATTCACGAATGTTAGTGAATATCCTCTGCGTAGAGCGCACGAGTCGCCCAATGCCGCTGAATTGACTGACAATCGTCTAGTTGATCCCTGGTTCAACTTCCGAGCAACAAAGTACCTCGTCGCAAATGGCTTCCACAAGTTCTGGGATTGGTTTGACGACCGAACATGGCATCCTCTTGGTCGAGTTACTGGAGGCACCCTGTATCCTGGCCTGATGGTCACCAGCGGCGCCATCTACCACGCTCTGAGGACGCTTACAATCCCAGTCGACATTCGCAACATTTGCGTTCTCCTTGCGCCAGCCTGCTCAGGCCTCACTGCGTTTGCCACATATCTTTTGACTAATGAAATGACTACATCGCCATCCGCGGGTCTCTTGGCTGCTGTATTCATGGGAATTGCGCCGGGATACATCTCAAGATCCGTCGCCGGCAGCTACGATAACGAAGCCATTGCCATCTTCCTTCTTGTCTACACCTTTTATCTGTGGATCAAGGCTCTGAAGCTGGGTTCCATGCTCTGGGGAGCTCTCTGCGCCCTCTTTTACGGGTACATGGTGGCATCTTGGGGTGGATACGCTTTCATCACCTGTCTCCTCCCTGTGCATGCTCTCGTCTTAATCTGCATGGGTCGATACAGCACTCGTCTCTATGTCAGCTACACCACCTGGTATGCGCTGGGAACATTGGCTAGCATGCAGATTCCTTTTGTCGGCTTCCTCCCAGTCAAGACCAGCGAGCATATGCCCGCCCTTGGTATGACCATTCTTCATTCATCCATGATATATCCCAGCTGTATAGCGCTAATGTTACTTCTATAGGCATCTTTGGCTTCATTCAGCTAATTGGCTTCATCCAATATGTGCGATCTGCCATTTCTGGACGCCAATTCCAAACCTTCCTCGTCACAATTCTGGTGGCAACATTTGGCTTGGGTCTACTTGGTCTCGTCGCCCTGACTTCTCTGGGTTATATTGCTCCCTGGAGTGGACGATTCTACTCCTTGTGGGATACTGGCTATGCCAAGATTCACATTCCCATCATCGCTTCCGTCTCTGAGCATCAGCCCACCGCCTGGCCATCCTTTTTCTTCGACTTGAACTTCCTTATCTGGCTCTTCCCGGCCGGTGTCTACCTGTGCTTCCAGGAACTCAAGGATGAGCATGTCTTTGTCGTTGTGTACGCTCTTTTCGGCAGCTACTTTGCAGGCGTCATGGTGCGTCTGATGCTCACGCTCACACCCATCGTCTGTGTCGCCGCCGCCATGTCAGCCTCCCAGATCCTTGACACTTACCTCTCCTGGAAATCAGCTGTCCCCCCTGAGGAGCAGGAAGCTCCAAAGAAGGCAAAGGGTGGGCTCCGCGGCAGCGACAAGCCTACCGTTGGCATCTACAGCAACCTTACCAAGGTGATGGTTTCTGGAGCCATGCTTGTTTACTTCTTGATGTTTGTCTCTCACTGCACTTGGGTGACATCAAACGCCTACTCCTCACCCTCCGTGGTCCTTGCCAGCCGTATGCCGGATGGAAGCCAGCACATCATTGATGACTACCGAGAGGCCTACCAATGGCTTCGCCAAAACACCAAGGAGGACGCCAAGATTATGTCCTGGTGGGATTACGGTTATCAGATTGGTGGTATGGCCGACCGACCTACGCTGGTTGA
Organism: Trichoderma brevicompactum; assembly: GCA_003012085.1. Taxonomy (NCBI): domain Eukaryota; kingdom Fungi; phylum Ascomycota; class Sordariomycetes; order Hypocreales; family Hypocreaceae; genus Trichoderma; species Trichoderma brevicompactum. Next base: position 10,841 of record PXNZ01000194.1, on the reverse strand, counting down.
CAACAACACCTGGAACAACACCCATATTGCTACCGTCGGCAAGGCCATGAGCTCAAGAGAGGAGGTCAGCTATCCCATCATGAGACAGCACGAAGTTGACTATGTCCTTGTTGTATTCGGTGCCCTCCTAGGCTACTCCGGAGATGATATCAACAAGTTCTTGTGGATGGTCCGCATTGCTGAAGGTATTTGGCCCGATGAGGTCAAGGAGCGAGACTTCTTCACCTCTCAGGGAGAATACCGAGTTGATGAAGGCGCCACTGAGACCATGAAGAACAGCTTGATGTAAGTGGAAAATTCAAAACCATGCCGGCAATTCCAACTTCTAACAATATGAACAGGTACAAGATGTCGTATTACAACTATCACTCTCTGTTTCCTGCGGGACAGGCCGCTGATAGAGTCCGAGGAGTCCGAGTTCCAGACCAGGGACCTGTTCTTAATACGATCGAGGAAGCTTTTACCAGCGAGAACTGGATCATTCGTATCTACAAGGTCAAAGACCTGGATAACATTGGTCGTGATCATGCTAACGCCGCTGCCTTTGAGCGCGGCCAAAAGAAGAAGAAGCCCACGAAGAAGAGGGGCGCCCGTGTGCTTCGCGTGGATTAGAAGGGTTAAGCGTGTTATCACATGTAGGTATCTAAGGAGGACTAATAGAAGCCAACAAAAAAAGACATGGCTCAGGTGCTCCTATATATCTAGACAAAAGCTGGTCTAGAATGTATATCAATTCAATTTCATGTTTTGGAAGAAATTACACCAGGTATTTCAGAGTGGATCGTGATTGCTTTCAATGAGTGTGTGACTTGATGTGAATGAGGCAGCAGTTAATGCCCGTTTCCATTGCCATACGATGGAGAGGCTGCATTTAGGATTGATGCCGCAATATAATTTATCATGTACTCTTTGATCTAGTCTTTCCAATGAGGAGTTCGTCCGACTCCCTTTCAATTCAATATTGCCCACGTCCAGGAGAACAGAAAGAGGTTGATCTACTGTCACAAAAGGTACTACCTATCATACGTGTGATTGACTCCTATTCCACCATGACCAAGCGAGTATGAAGGCATGCCAGAGTCGTTGTTCAACGCACCAGAGTTGTAAGATCCAAATCAGCCACTGGGGCATGAGCCAATTGTTCCATCCACTCTTCCATCTTTCGGCTCATCTAAGCAGTCTCAGCATTTCAATTTCAGCCCTATCGTGTTATCAACAGAGTTTCGGCTGGCAACGTTGACAGCTGCAGGAAGTCAATCGGATGAACCTGCCAGCTGGCACGCCTCTCGGCATGCGCACAGAAACTCTATCACGCGTTTTCATCCCAAGTCGCGTCAACATTTCCTTTCACCTCACTGTCACTTTTTCTTCATCTAATCCTCTTACTTTTACGCCAATCCCACTCTTCTTCCTTTTTTTTTTTTCTTTCTTCCTTTTCAACCCTTTCTTTCCGGCCATCCTTCTAACCCTTGACCATAACCTACTCTCCTCCTCCTCCTCACCTTCTATTGCTGTTGATTCCTTGGGTCCTCTCTCTCATCTTTTCTTCCCCATCTCACTTCTTCTTTGATTCCGGCACGATGGGTGGCAGCAAGAAAAATCGACGCAAGAACCCAGCGAATGACAGTGGAGTCGATCTCCTCAGTCTTGCTTTCAACCTACCCACGCGCCGCGATATCGAACGTGCAGATAGAGAGGCAGCCCAGCATCAGATCCGCACACAGAGTATCAAGATTCAATACGATCCCGGCGAAGATGAATTCAGTGACACCGAATCATCCACCGTTCTTCAGGATGCTGGAAAACCCAACACTCAAGAGGCTGACGAGACTCCAAAAACTCAAAAGTCCCCCAAGTCACCCCATCATCCCCAAGCTACCCAACCAAAGAGTATTCTCCAGCTCCCTAATCTAAAAGATCGTCCGAAAAAGGTTGATCAAGAAAGACTTCCAACACGTCGAGCTTCGAAGCGAGAATCCTCCAAACCACCCAAGGCTCGTGAAAGATCATCCTCGAGCCCAGCGTCTATCAGAGTTTCTTCTCCTTCCTCTTCCATCCCATCATCAGCTACTTTCCCCGGCGCCACCTCCAAGCACTCCCAAAGAGCTGCTAATATCGCTCCTTCAGATGCCTCAACCAGGCCTCTGCAACCTGACATTGGTAAAGAAGCGCATCCACAGCCCTACCAACCCTTGTTTGCTTTTCCCACGGTTCCTATGTACCCCCCGGCGCAATACTATTCGGCTGTTGCAAAAAATAATCCTACTTCGGATTGTAATTCATTTGTACCCCTTTCAATGTACTCGCGCACATCTCCCCCTACATATACCCATAAATCACCACAACAGCCAAGCCTTATTTCTCAGGAAGTCCAGCATATTCAAAGCAAGCTTGATGAGGTGGTGATGAAGCTTTCGAAGCACCCTGAAGACATGACACTGAGAGGCGAGCTATCATCTTTGCAGACAGAACTCAATACTCGATTGAATTCTCTATTAGGCATGGAACCTTCTAAGGAGTCGAATGCATCAGGGGCCTCTGAACCTCACAATCCAAAGATGAAAAACTCCAAGTCCACAAACCTCCAACCGCAACAAATCATTCAGCGAGAAATGAGTCCTGAGAGGAAGATTCGGCACCACCTTTGCACAGATTGCGGCAAAGTTCGTTCTTCCAACTACCACAACAAACATCCCATTGTTCCAGGAGGCAGACCTTCTACAAACTATTGCGAAGACTGCTTCGAAAAAAATGTTGAGAACGGGGTGCTAAAGTATCATTTCTGCTATGGGTGCGGGATTACTAGATCGAAAGACTTTCATCAGTATCACCCAATATCGAAAGGCGATAGACCGTTTCCCAACTACTGCTCGGTATGCATTGAAGAAATTCGATCCGCGGAGACCATAGCAGACGTCTCTATGGTTAATTTTGTGAGTATCCCCCTCAGTTCCCTGAAGAGTTGATAGCACAAGACGAAAAATAACCAAATCTAGGCACCAAGCCGTTCTCACGAGAACAGCACATACCCAAATATCGCCCGCGATCTGCCTCAGAGCAAAAAACCCATCGAATCATTGAATTTATGTCAAGGGTCGAATAGCCAAGGAAATCAACCGCATGGTTTGCTATTTTCCGCCCATCAAGATGATAATAAAACTGGTTCTCGTGAACAAAAGAAGATTCCACAACCACTGAAGCTTTCGACAATGGGTCCTCAGCTGAGCCCCTCAAACTCCTCGCCTGGCTCTCCATATTACCCAGTTCGCAGCACTGGGGCATCCCAAAGGCGCGCAGAAAGAAGCCCACTGGCTAGTCCAGGAAGCCAATATTACAGCTCCCCCGATACCCCGACTACGCCAAGATATCAATCCCCCTATGTTGAAGATGTCACTTCGCCCGTGCAAGAAGTAAGCCAGCAACCAGAAGATTACCAACGCCCCTCCAAAAGCCCACATTGTGACTGTCAAGGCGATACTACACATCCGATAGCAACTGGCAGACAAAAATCTCAGGATGAGCGCCGTTACCACGCCACAAGATCTCCTCACTCCGACATCTCCCAAGAAGTTTCCGACGATTCTATAGAGGGACGTGCTTCCACTGATGATTCAGCTCATTCCACCGGAAGCAAGACCGTTAAGTTTAGACCGAAAGTTGACATTCGCCTGTCAGATTCTCGCACATCAAGCAACGCCTCATCGCATGCCAAGATTCTTGAAGAAGACATCAAGCCCGATGATGATACTGTACCCAGCCGTGTGGGTATATATGGAACTTCGCCGGTAAAGTCCCAGAATGGCTATTATGCAAGAGCCCAGGGATCCCACAACGCTTCTATTTCTCCTTTTGCTGGAGGGGGCGGGTATAACGACCCGATCCTGGAAAGAAGCTACAGGGGGGCTTTCTCTAAAGACAGTCCTGCAAGCTCATGGAAGCCCCCTACGTCTAATATGGGAGGAGAGCATTGGTATTCGAAACCGACTGCATATCATTCCACTACATCTCCCAGTATGGAGAGTTTCGCAGGATTCCAACCAGGTAGCCATTCAACTTTCAATTACGGTTCCAGTGGTGGCATCGGGAGCGAAGATGGCCCACCACCTTTTCACACCAGTCGCAGTGCATTCAGTCCATCAGGCCCCAGCAGCACAGCGGCTTTTGAAGGCAACAGGGATGGACAAGAATCTCATAAGCCTTCACTTTCTCCAAGTTCTAGCTCGAAAGCGCAACCGTTTCCAGAGTCAGCAAGCAATAGTTGGAAGAGCTATACGTCGCCCTACGCAGGAGGACAAAATGCGGAGTCTTCGTTCAGAAAAGCGTCACCTTGGAGCAATTTCCCCTCTCGGTTTGACTCTGAGTGCTATACAATGCAAGATGATTCTTCCTTCAGCCAAAGTGCATTTAGTGATTACTCTCAGCCCAGCAGTAACCCTTACTACGAGCCTCGTAAACGCGCGTTCCCGGATCTAAACGATTATTGCTCTTTTGGCGCCCCGGCCCCTCGGATTCCCGGCAAGTGGGCGAAAGAATATCAAAGCACAACCAGGACTCCCAAGAAAACGCCATACTGGATTCCCGAGCCCATCATTGAGGAGCCAGATTCTCCCGCGAGCTCACCAGGAAAGCGAGCCAAGATGCTTGGTAAGTCGGCAGTGTCATTACAGTCCTAGTTTTTTGCTGTTCCTGACTATTCACAGAGTTCGACGAGATTGACGTTTCGCCTGCATCCGCCAGTAACGTCGCTACTGAGTCATCTCCCGATTCGGAAGATGCTTCGCCCAGCCATACCAGATACAAATTCCAGTCAGACGACGACTCTGACAAGGAGAACACGCTCGGCAAGAGCAGACCCGATACACCATCTCTCGATTAGACTTCTGATACATCCTGAAGTTGCGATAATTGAGCAATTGAAATTTGCTATTCAACGACTTTTCTTTTCAAAATCTTCACCACTGTTGCTACGGATGAGCTAAATCTTATTTGTATTGAATTTTTAATGCGGTTTCAGGAGATGTTAGTGACAGGACAGGACTAGGTTTAGGGATGCCATTGCATTGTTGTTTTCATAAATTTCACATGTACGACGGATCTCTCGACTCTATATTGTTATTTCCCACCGCCGTCAATGGAAATCGGTATGATAATAGCCGTCTGTCATAAGAACGACGGGCGTCTTGGGAGTAACATGGCCAGAGAAGAAGTTGATTCTCACAGGTACGGTTAGCTTTCGGTTTATTGGCAAAAAGGGGCTCACAAACATTGGTCAACGGACGTGGAGGGAAGCAGGGAAATTTCGAGTTGTAGTTGAGATTGCATTAGCTAAAGGGTCTAATTATATTGGGATTCGCAACGCCTATATATTAGATGGCCATGTGCATGTGTGTATACATTCATGGCAGTCAATGCAGCCTGCGCTGTCAAATATTTCCTCCTAACAAATCCCATTTCCGATCCGACCTGCCGTCCAGCTATCCATCCATCCAACGCATACATCCTTTGACTCATCTATGAAAAAGAACCCAAGAATTCATTCCACATGAGCACAGTTTTTTCCCAAAACAAGATAAAATCAAATGTGAAAGAAAAAAAAAACATGGTGACAAAAGGGAAAAGGGCATAATGCTCGCTCACGCGTTGCTGACATGAACTTTTGTGCATACCACTGGTATATATATATAGAGTCAAAGAAAAAGAAGAAAAAGAAAAAGAAAAGAAAAAGGAAAGAGCAACGCTGGCATGTGAAATGCTCGCTCATCGGACCGACCGCACGACATCCTTCTCCGGACTCATCCTAATCATGGTCGTCTGCAGCCGGCTCGAGTACATGGTGGGCGTCACACTCGCGGGCGATGCCCTTCTCGAAAAGAGGCCCGGTCTCGTCGCCAAGAAGTCAATGGCCTCGAGTCTATTCTGTTCAAAAGCATGGCTCCTCTCGCGTTCAAAATCTAGGCGGCGGACGCGCTCCTGGTCCTCTATCTTGGCCTCGTTGATCCTGTCGCGCTTCTCGGCAACGTCCCTGATGCGCTTCTCCGTTCGCTGGCAGGCGGCGTCCAGCTTCTCCGCCACGACGGGGGAGGCCAGCTCGAGCTGCTGCGCGTCTTGGCGCGGATGGGACGAGCCGCCCCAGAAGCATCGAAAGATGAGCTTCGTCTGAAAGTTGGGATCTGGGCCGCCCCATATGAGTAATGTGTCTCCGTTGTGGATCTTGGCCCAGTTCACCGAGGGCCCAGAGGGGTTCTTCGCCTCAGAGGCCTGGAGCATGTGTCCGTTTATGCGGATTCCGTTTGTGGCCTTGGTCGAAATCCAGAAATGATACGAGTCTGCATCTCCCGTCGAATCGCGGGCCCATGGATACGGCACCTTGGCCGGGTCCTTGGCGGGATCGTATCCCTCTTTCCACAACAAAATCTTAAAGGCATACTTTGGCACTCTTGGTTCAGACTTTGGCTCGAAAACTATGGTGTTTTCCGGGCCACGACCAAATGATATCAAGGAATCTGTGACAGGACACGAAATCCCTAGGATGCAAGAATTGCTGTCAGAATCTATCACGCCTACAGCCCGGGACTGTCTGTCTTCTTGCACAGGAACTACAATCTGAGTATCCGGAATGTCAGGGACCATGTCCTCCACAGGTGCGGCTGTAGAGGGGATATCCATGGCGATGTCCTCCTCGGGGGAGCGTCTCAGAGTTGGCGTGTTCATTCGCCCATTCCGCTTCTCTGCTGGGGCAACAGGAGGGAAATATTTCATAGCCAGACTCCATAGGGGCGTCTTCCCCGGGCTGAACTGCTCACCTCTCTCGCGAGCCGCCTGGGCAAACGCATCGTACTGAAGCTGTGTCATCTCGGGATAGTTGAGATGCCATGTTTTGCGATCTTGCTCCCAAAAGTGTCTTTTGCTTACTGGACCGTCAATCTGACGGCCGGACCCCGATCTCTTAATCGGTGGCATGCGGGCCAGCAGCTTACACTCCTCGACAGCTTGGTCGGACAGGTCGTCAGGAAATCCCTCGGACTTGAGTCGCTTAATGGTCGGCTTCCCAGTGGGCGTGCTTTGATCATCAAACTCGTCGCTTGCTTCAAGAGATGAAGGAGGCTTGCGCTTGCTTGCATTGAAGTCCATTGATGGAGCCGAGTAGATTGACGCATTCGGGTTTCTCGCCACCGACTCAGAACCACCGAGGCTTTGTGAAGCGACGTCTTCCACTAAGCTTTGTAACTGATCGGCAGATTGCCCGTGATCGATGGACACACTTGTCTCCTGTCTAAAGATGCGGCGGTGCTTGATGAGGGTGGCGGCGGAATCTCCAGAGTCGTAGGCCTCGTCGACCTGGCCCTCGAAATTGGCGCTACTACCATTTGATCCATTCCTATTCGCGGGTGGTAGATTAAGATGATTCTCCCGTATAGTTCCAGAAGTGCCAACGGCTGAAGCTCCAACCTCGCCAAATAGTCGGGGAGGTTGCGTGCCCCGCCCAAAGGTATAATTGCCATTCTCCTTTTCTGACTCCTCCCCCATAGAGTCGCTCACTCGATCATCATCGAAATCGTTGTCCTGGTATTGGGATGGCTCTAGTACATCTTCCTCGTCAGTGATTTCGTCAAACGATTGCGAGGCTTCGATGGTTGTGCCGCCCATCCAGGGATGCTCATCCAGCTCTTCTACCGTTGCACGATTCTCCGGTCTTCTTTGGAGCATGCGGCAGAGAAAGTCAATACCGCTTTCAGAAATTGAATACTGATCCAATGGTCTGATATCCAGCATCGTTGTCATGATCTTATGCAGCAGCTCAGAATAACTGATACCGCTCTTGACCGGATAGGGAGGCTGGCCTGTCATGGAATAGAACAGCACACCACCTAGAGACCAGATATCTACAGCATGGCTGTACCTCTGGCCCGGTACGCGACGAGCCCGCTTTCCCCTGCTCCTCACTCCGTTGTCATCATACTCTGCATACTCGGTATACACCTCTGGAGCACAGTAGAGGAGCGTGCCGCAGAATGTTCTAAGGAATGTCTGCTCTGTATCCACCATTTTTGAAAGACCAAAATCCGTGAGCTTAACGTCCAGTGGTCTGAGCGTGTTGATCAATATATTGTCTGGTTTGACATCTCTATGTGTAATGTTGTTGCGATGTAAATAGGCCAGCGCACTCAGTAGTTGGTGGGACATTATTCTTGTATCTGTTTCGGTAAACGGTCCCTCATCTGCGATGTGCTTTCCAAGATCGCCTCCAGGTACAAATTCCATGATGATGATAAGAAGTCGGTCATCCCAGTCAAAGTTCTCCATATAACGCACAATATTGGGCTATTCAAGAAAGAAAAGAAAAAAAACATAGGTTAGCCATCCACAGCTTGGTTATATGAGTGGGCATATATAGTCACGATTCGACTTACATGGTGGACTTTGCGCATAATCTTCATCTCATTCTCCACTTTCTGATCCAGCACTCCATTCTTAATGAAGCGACGTTTCTCGAGCTCCTTTGCTGCATACGGCTTCCCGTCATACTTGGACGTCACCTTGTAAACCACCGCAAAGGCTCCCTTGCCGATCATGCCAATCCGGTTGTACTTGCCGGATCCATTCCACTCTCGTCGCACGGCCCGGGTATCTTTGCGCTTTGAAGGAGAGCGCTGCTCAGTCGGTTGACGTTCCAAGCGTCGCGGCGCCGCCTGCGCAGCAGTCTTGAATAAATCGACATGGCCTCCAGGCCCAGTGGTGACGGTCTCAACCGGCCCCTGCAGGCCGTGCCGAGCAAAATACTCTTCCACCTTGTGCTGGTAGGCGCCCTCATATTCGTCGTCACGGCGCGGAATTCGGACTCGAAAGGTAAGATCATTCATCTCGCTATGAAGAAAGATCCGGATGATGGATCCCGAACTCAGCACCCACCTCGCAATAGCCGGCTTGCCAGGCTCCTTGGGGTGGGAATTGAGGAGGTTCCGGTCAACAAAAGTCCCATTGGTAGACTGGTCCTCGATCATGACATTGCCGTACTCGTTGACATATATGCGGAAGTGGATATTGCTGACCCTCCTCAGAGGATCATTGACAAAGACCACATCGCATCTAGCACTGTTCCTCCCAAAGGCAAAGCCCGCCGCGGGGTTCTTGACTCGGCTCGACAGCCGCAGGATGATGGCGTAGTTGCCATGGTTTGTAGGATTGGATTCGAATCGACTCGCATGGTCCTCGAGCTCGTAATCGGGCTCTACGCCGTCGGCCTCGTCTTTGCCAATGACGTACGGTGACTTGATCCTGGCCAGCTGCTGGACCTCCTGTCGCGCAGAGTCCGAGTGCGGGTACAGCACGCAGATGATGTCCGAGATGTCTTCGTCCGAAAAGCCCGAGTTCTGCTTCCCTACTCTCCGAGGGTCGAGGATGTTTTGCGTCGCTTCGAGAGAAATGTCAGCACCGCATCAAACTCTAGAATACATGGGGGAGGGTTGGTGGAGAGGGAGGAATTGGAGGGACAGCCTCGATCTTACCTTGCGTTGGCTCGTCGCCCTCCATTGGGAGCGACCCGGCGAGGCTACGGCGAGAAGGTTGTCCAGGTTGCCGTGTCCAAGGCAAAAAGCGCGGGCTCGCTATGGGTATACGAAACAGAAAGGGAAACCAAGTCGAAGCCAGAGTCGCCTTTTTGTGAGGGCTAAGAAGGGAAGAGTTGGTTGGTTTTTCGATCAGGGAACCCGGGGCGGAAGCCTAGACGTTCTTTCACAAGGCCCTCTTTCAGTTTAAAAGGGAGCTACCCAGCCGCACCGCACCGCACCGCAGTAGTAGTGCCGCCCTTTGTTGCGCCACAAGCACCAGCAAGACACGGGTGACAGTTGCGGAGCTTTTTGCACCACAAGCCCAGCTCAAGCGACGTCGTACGTGGGGATTATTAAAAGAAAGAAAGAAAAGGAAACAAAATGATAATCTGGGGGAGGGAAGGGTGGTGTAGCGGAGTAACAACAAAAAAAAAAACAGAAGAGGAGAATACGGTAGGCAACCAGGGCCGCTGGTAACAGGGAATACAGAAGCCTTTTTTAGCACCCAGCGAACACCTCACGGCAGTGATGGCGCCTTTTTGAATGCTTCCCCCGGCTCTCGTGCCAAAGTGCTAGCGATAGCGTGTTTCTGTTGCTCTGTAGCGCAGCGATGGCGGGGTTTTGACAGTGGCTACAGGGCTGGGCGTTGGGCGTGTTAATTAACAAAGAGGCATCCGGAGCGCGGCGCAGAGCATGAAAAAAGGGCAAAAATAAAAAGAGGCTCAGCTACAAAGTACAGCAAATCCCATTTGTAATACAGCATCAAGAAAGAGAGAGACGGGATGAAACAAAAACATCACCGCCTGAATAGATCAGCGGCCCCCCAGTAACGTCATTCACCGGCTTCCCGTTCACGTCCATTTCGCGCCAGATTAAAAAACCCTTGCATTAACACATAAAAAAAAATAAAGCAAATCATAGAAGCAAGAGGCACAGCAGAAAGAGAGACGGGAAGCGTGTACCGTGTGCGCGTGCGCAAGTGACTTACACCACGTCCAAGTCACGCGAGATCCCCCCCAAACCGCGCGTCTTTCCTGCTTTTTTATCTTTATACTTACGCCAAATCAACTAAACACGTTTTTTTTTTTCTCGTCGTCTTATCTTTTGGCGTTTTCTAATAAACAATACGCCACCCTGGTATCGCGTGTTCGTAGGAAAGAGAGAGAGAGAGAGACACCCCCCGGTCACCAGATCTCCCCTCCCGTTTCGTTTCGCCTCGCTTTTGCTTGCTTTCCCCAAAAAAACGCCCGCCCGCCCGCCGCCTCTTTTTTTCGCGATTGCAATGGGCGATAC
>PXNZ01000193.1:0-20252 GCA_003012085.1 Trichoderma brevicompactum | reverse complement strand
CCCCAGGTCGACCATCTTCGGGCCCTCAACCCCAAGGCCCTGCGCGAGGATAAGAACTCGGCCTCGTCCCTTGGTTTCCAATCATTCTCATCCCAAGTCGTCTCTATAATTCCCTACTCCGTTCCCCTCTCTGGTTTTTGTTTGCATCTCTTTTTCTGTTCGGTTATCAGTCTCCAACCAACCTCTACTCTCGGATATTTCACTTAGACCACATCCCTGCTCGCTGGCCGACATACTCCAAACACTTGGAGCTCATTTTATAACACACTCAAAACAACAAACAAACAAAAATAAAAGAAACATCTGTCTATACTGGAGCCGGTCTCCTTCGTTGCCTAATACGGATCCCTAATCACTCCTGTCATTTTCACCAGCACAACAAATAACCGCCAACATGTCAGCGTGAGTACCTGCTTTTGAGAATAACACTAGAGAATCATTATGCTTACACATGGAAACACAGTCTGGCAGCCGACGTCGCCTTCGACTTCACCTTTCCCTCTCCCTCTCCCTCTCTCGAGGATCCCACAACTCCTCCCATGGAGAGCATGCCTCTCATGGAAGCCTACAGCCTCGACCACTACCCTTCAAGTCTTTTGGAGCTCCCATACAACCCCCACAGCCGCCATGTCCGATCTACATCAAAGGCCTCATCCATCTACTCGACAGTCTCGGCGGTGGACTCAATAGCCGACTCGGTGTGCTCTCGCTTCACCACTCCCCCTCGCGCCAGCCCGCCCGTTCGTCAACACGGACCCCTGCTGTTGCCCAAGATTCGCTCTCAGGATCAGGATATCGGTCAATCTCACATGGTGCGCGCTGCGTCGCACTCTCGCTCCAACTCCATTCGTTCTGCCGCTTCAACAAGGGCAAGGCTTGTCCACCAGCAGTCCACGCCGCCTCCTCCTGCTTCCAAGCCCTTTCGCACAAGCCACTCCCGGAGCTTCACCAACCCCGAGACTCTCGCCAACGTGGCTTTTGCTCACATCTCGCCCTTTGCCACTCCTCCCCCGCAGACGCATGATGAGCCCACAGCTTTTCCCTCATCGCTGCTCGCATCGCCTGCAAGCTTTGCTCATGACAGCCTGCCGCCTTCTCGCCGGACCAGCTGCACCATTGACGCTGCTACCATTGACAAGTATGGCTATCCAACCTACCGTCAGATGCCCTTTGTGCCCACCACAACTGCCGCAGCCGCTACGCAGCCGGACTACATGTTCCCATCTTACCTCCCCCGTGCTCCGTCACCGTTGAGCCTGGCTACCGCTGCTACCCCCGAGCCAACGCCATCCACGACTCTCATGGAGCACCTGACGGCTCCTAACCCTGCTGCGTCTCTGGTCCGAACCATCTCCTTTCCTCTCCGGGATCCTTCAATCAAGCACTTCTGGTGGGATGTCCGCAGTGTTTCGTCATGGTCAAGCTTCAATGCCTCGACCGTCCTGTCTCTCCCCGGAGCATCCGCTCTGCTTAACTCTCCGGTGCCTGCTCCCCTGCTCCAGACACCGGCCTTCTCGTCCCGCCACCCCGAGACCGAGGCTGCTCTCCACAGCATTTACGCCTCGTACTATCTCCCCAAGCTCAACTCTGCTCTGGCCATCTCTTCCAACCGCCCTCTGCAGCTGTCAGTCCCAGCTAAGACGGCATCAGGCGTCAACGATCTCATCTTCGTTGCCAACGCCATTGGCGAGTCGTCTACCGCTGCCGCCATCTTCGGCGGCAAGCCCACGGCGAGAGTTGTCGGCCTCGTCCGCAGCTTTGATCGCTTCAACACGGGAATGCGCGTCGAGGGCAACATCAAGCGCGTGGACTACCTGCGAGGCCTCGCCGCCCTGCACTACGCCATGCGCGAGCACGGCTGCCGCTACGGCTTCATCCTCACCGAGATTGAGCTGGTCCTTGTCCGCTCCGGCACCGAGTCCACTCCGTACTTTGGCGACTTGGAAATCACTTCCGTGCAACTCAACGCCGCTGCTTCTGATGCTGATCTTGACTCTTTGGACAACGTTCCTCTGACGGCTTGTCTCGCCCTCTGGGGCCTCTGCCAGCTCGCCAGCGACCACACGCCGGCCGGCCACGCCCACTGGAAGGCTGAGATTGGCGCCCCCGCCGACGGCACCAGGCGCAAGGCCAAGGCTCGCGATAACTGGATCCCCAAGCCGCAGTTGGCAGAGAAGCGCGAGGCCAAGCGCAGCCGAGGCTGGGTGTGGCCCGAGGACCCCGTCGGAAGAAAGGAGATGGGCAAGAGGGGTGTCAAATACGGCGGGCTGTGATGAGTTTCTATCCTTTTTCTTATCTTTTCTTTCTTTCTAGAGATGCTCGGCTGGTTCCGTGTTTCTCCATCTCTCTGGGAAACGGGCTGACATTAATAATTTTTCCGTCTAATTTGTGTTTTTTTCCTTTGTTTTGGTTTTATGATTGAATGACCCCAAGATATTGTAGATAGCTACTAACTAATACTCACTCTTTAACATTTTTTTTATATCAAATACAATATGTTTTTACCAATCTAATACGGCTCGTTCTATCGTGATTGTCACATGTACTAACAATTTTGCATGTCGAACGGTGATGGTTTCGTCAATCAGTCTCATAGCTGCACCTGTCATGGCTAAAGCACCAGATGTTCTAGGCTTTAATAGCTTACTAAATGGCGACTGTCGTTACTCAAATAGCTAAAAACATCTTTATCATAAATTTCCACCAGATGGTGAGCAAGCCAAGAGTCTTTCAAGTTATGCATAGGTAGGTGTCACGAAAAAGAGAGACTCAAAGTTGGTGTGTGGTATATTTTACTTTTTCATTTTCCTAGCCCAAGGACAAAATAATAAACTACGCACTTCCCCTGCAGATTATACTATTTAACCCTTGGCAGCACCGGCCTTGATGAGCAAAATGTCACCATCCTCCACTACGTAGTCCTTGCCCTTGGTCATGACCTTGCCCTTGGCCTTGACCTCGGCTTCGTCACCGAGCTCCTTGATTACGCTAAAGTTGTAGACGACAGCCTGGATAAAAGTCTTCTCAAAGTCGGTGTGAATGACACCGGCGGCCTGGGGGGCCTTGGTGCCGGTACGAATGGTCCACTGTCGGACTTCGTCGGTACCCGTTGTGAAGAAGCTGCCCAGCTGGAGCGCCTTGCGCATCTGGACAATCAGCTTGGGCAGAGCAGACTCGGCGCCAACCTTCTTCTGCTCCTCCTTAACCTCCTCCTCGGTCTCGAAGCGGGTCAAGCGCTCCTCATATGAGACTGAGATGGGGATGATGGGGTCACCCTCAGCGTGCTCCTTGATCCACTCGGCAACCTTGGGCAGGTACTTGTTCTTCTTTCGGACATAATCCTTCTCAGACAGGTTGACCAGGTACACGACCGGCTTGGCTGTCAACAAGAACAGGGGGTTGATGACCTCGATCTGATGGATAATGTCAGCAATGTTGCTACCACTATAAATGCTTGAAAACAAAATAGAGTTGCAAAGCAATAATGGGTTCAGAGTAGGTTTCTTCTCACTATGCCTTAAAGACATTCGACGAGCTGGGTTTAAATTGTTCAGGCCGTCAAGGCCCTTTGTCATCATGATAATTGCGGGAAACAATGGAGCAGAATTCCAAGGGAAAAAAAAAAGAGAAAGAAAAGAGCGCCTTACCTCTTTGGGGGCCCAGTTGCCCTTGCGAACTTCCTTACCGTCTTGAAGCCAGGCCAGGATTTTCTCGATAATATCCTGTTCAAGCTTAGCCTTCTTCAGCTCAAGACTCTGGCCACCCATACGGGTCTTCTTCTTCTGGTTCTCAAGAGCCTTCTCCACAAACTCAATATCCTTGAGTCTCAGCTCCTCGCTGATGATGTCCAGATCACGAGTGGGATTGACATCACCCTCGACGTGGATAATCTCAGCATCGTCGAAGCATCGCACGACCTGGAAGATGGCATCGACTGCACGGATGTGGGACAGGAAAGAGTTTCCAAGACCAGCTCCGGTGGAAGAACCGCGAGTAAGACCGGCAATATCGTAGACGGTCAAGTTGGCGGGAACTTGTGACTTGGGCTTGTATTTCTCAACAAGCCAGTCGAATCGCTCATCGGGAACGATGACGCGAGCTTCTTCGGGCTCAATGGTGGCATAGGGGAAATTCTTCAGGCTGTCAGCACCCCGGATGAAGAAAGACGAGGCGGGGGGCTTCATACAGCTGGGTTGCCAAGATTGCACTTTGTGATGGCCTGGAAGAGGGTGGATTTGCCGACGTTGGCGAGGCCGACCTGGAGCGGACGGTATGTTAGGAAATTGAGGCACTTGCGTAAGAAGGGGGGCGAGCAGCCACTAGGGCTGGGCAAGAGAGTAATTGCTCACAATGCCACTCTTCAGGTTGTTGCCGGGTCGGCCAAGGGGGATCTTCTCCTCCACAACAGCTTTCTTCGGCGGCATCTTGCTTCTTGATTTGGCGTAGTGACGGGAAGGGGTGAAAGGGAGGAGGCGTCGAGAGGATAGAACAAGTCCAAGAGCTGCAGGCCTTGCTGCGCGCGATGGAAAAATGAAGAGAAGAGAAGCGAAGTGGGAGGCGGCAGACGCGACGGAGGGCGCCAATGTGGCCGTCTGGCTATTTCTAGCCTGAAGCGACCGAATCAAAGAAAAAACCGGAAGCAAAGAGTGCTTCTTGGAAGAGCAAAGGGGGCGCAGATGGAAGCTGGCCCTTTTTTTGCCTTCTTTTTTATTTTTTTTTCCTGGTGAGAGGAGGGGAGATGGTGAGAACGAAATTTGAACCTCGACCCCACATTAGGTGGGCTTTAGCTGAAGCTCTGGTCGGGATCGGCGCTAGATTTACCCGAGTCTTAGTCAGGGCATGCGTCATAGGGCATTATCTGCCGCTGTTGGAGCTCCCTCGGCGTCGCGGCGCTTCCGGAACCGGGCTGAGAGGCCCTGCCTTGCCGCTAGAGCAGCTGCTGGTCCCCCAATTGCATGGCACTATTTGCCGCTACGGAAGCACCTGTATTAATTGATGGCCTTCGCCGTGCAGGCATCTCCAGCTGGCTAGCCGACGTAATCCATCAGATCTCACCTCGGGGAGATCGTCACCGCATCAGAGCTGCATAAGATCCGGGATACATAAGTATCAGCCGCGCGCTCTTCTTGCTATCTGCTCTTTGCCCGCCTCCTAGATTTCTCCTTTGCTTCTCTTTGTCTTCTCTGTCCCAGCGGATCCCCGCATTGTTTCACGGCTTACACGCGAGACAAAGGGCGCCCATCTCCACCTCACAATGCCTTCGCAGCAGCATCACCATCATCACTCGGGCCAGCGGGCCAGCAGACACAGGTCAACGCTGTCGCTGCAAAAGACGGAAATCAAAATCCACGTCTATGATCTCCTACCTGTAAGGACCCCTCCAGAGGATGAGCTTTGCATAGTGGCGCTTGTTCTACAGTAGCTGCTGCGCGCGCACTATGAAACGCTTTGCTTGCTGACGCAAAGCTTGTTGTTGATAGCCCGGAAGGATCGCCTCTGTGCTGTGGACAGTAGGAGCGTCTTTGCTACACTCAGGTGTCGTCATAAACGGTCGAGAATACGCATACGGTGGCCACGATAAGCGCGGAGTCACCGGAGTGTACTGGACGAAGCCCAAGACCGAGCCTCCGGGTGGCACCTTCAAGTGCGAGATTCTCCACGGCTTCACCTTGGCCACGTCTGAAGAAATCGACGCTGCTTTGCGACAAGCCTCGGAAGAGTTCCTCGGAACCTCGTATAACCTCCTCACAAAGAACTGCAACCACTTTACGTCATATCTCTGCAAGAAGCTGACGGGGGATGCGGGCCCGGGATGGCTGAACCGAGCCGCGAGTATTGGCGTTGCACTGCCTTGTGTAGTGCCGAGAGACTGGATCGAGCCTCCAGAGTATATTGGCGCCGATGGTGAACTTGTCGATGACGATGACGAGCATGCGGACGAGCAGTCGCGCATGTTGGGGCATCAAAGGCCTCATCTCCTTTCCGAACATGACAATGAATGGAGTAGCGAGGATGAGCGGCGCAGAGGGGGAAGTGGCAAAGGAAAGCAAATCCTTCGCGACACTTCGGGCAGACAGCTCCCAGCTGCAGAGAGAGCTATTCGGTCGTGACAACCGCCAAGCACGCAACGTGCCAAACCTAGAGTCTTCCTTTCTTTTTTTTTCTTTCTTGCAATGGTGCGGATGGACAGATGAGATTTGGCGTTGGTGGCTGAGTTATAACATTCGCTGGTTACTGGGATCGGTAAGATACCATTACTTCATTCATGAGGGGTTAGGAGTTTTTGTCACGGGCTTTTATGTTTTCACGGTTTGCTCTTGTAGCCTAGTTTGGGTGGTTTGTTTCTGCCTTTTTTTCTTCTTCTTTGGTATAGGTTGTACAAGATATGGTACATTCGGTTATATGTCATCACACATAGCTGATGCAACCGAGCATCTACAAACGTCTTGGCTTCTCGCTCCTTGTTCCTGCAAACTTGATTCTCGTTGAATCGGCAACCCGCACAATCTTGTCCCGCAACACCTTGCCTTCCGGGCTCATCAGAACCTTGACGGCAGCCTCTCTGCCCTGGCCAAATCCTCGGAGAACCAATTCGAGGCGCTGGATCTTCATGGGCCATCCTGTGTGAATCAATCGCTCCAACACGTATTTTGTCAAAGAGTAGGCTGAGTCGAAAGTGCCCCGCCGTGATTTCCTGAAGCCGATGTTGCCGCATGACATGGAGATGATGGGTTCCCGATTGGGCTTTGTGCAAGTAATGTGAGTGTTGTGCTTGTGCGAATAGACGTGAAAGTGGAATGGCTCCAATTCATCCTCCTTCTTCTGTGCTGCCTGTGAAGGTGCGCCTGATAGGACGCTGGTATCGATGTTGGATTTGTTGAGTGCCTGGAAGACCATGCTCTGGGATAGGCTGGCCATGGAATTGGGCTGCGTAGACCGGCTCGCCGCCTGCGAACTGCCGTAGATGCTTTCGAGAAGAGATTCCGTTCGAGGCTTCGGAGGCACCGTCTTGGGCGGGTCTGACTTTGCATCTTTTGAATCCTCCCATCGTGCGCTTGTTTGAGACAGAGCCCTGGCGCTCTGGATGCCGCTTCTGGGAACTATCGTCTGCGATATCCGGGCGAGCGGTCGCGCCGCAAGGCAGCTCCTTAATGGTCGGCTCATTGTTGTCTGTGCCTCGCTTCTTCTTGCGGATTGGACAATCGTCAACTCGGGATCAAAAGAGCCATTGAATTTTCCCACCACTTCGGAATGGCCGCCGCCATAGTGGCGGCAAAGTGGGATTTTGCCGGCATTCTACCGGCTGTCCGCCTGCCTTCCGCCGCCAGCCGACATCGCGAAACCAAAATTTCCTTCGCACATGAGCCAAATCCTCTTGCATACCATCTCCCCCGCCGCTCTGTCCAAGTGCTGCAGCCACTTGCAGACTTTTTTGTTTGTGTTTTTTTTTTTAATCAAAGATGAACTCCCTAGCCCGCAGCGCTGCCAATTCGGAAAATGCTCTCTCGAGGGCATCCATTCGTTTTGCCCCCGCCCATGGCCGATGTCCCGCCGCATATGCTCGGCTAGCTTCTCAGCTTGCGCAGAAGCCCATCCGGAATGCGGCGAGCCTCGAGCGCACGGCGCTTCCTGCTGCGCTGTCGACGCCTCTTAGATCCAGCTTTCTCCCTGCAGATTTACGAGTTTCTTCAGCAGCCTCACAATCTCGGCTCCTGCACGTAAGCGGCCGGAGACTCCAAGAGGAGAAGCCGAAGACCGAGGCAAAACCCGCCGAAGCAAAGGCTGAGGAAGAACCGGCCAAGGATTCAGAGCAAAAGGCTGAAGGTAAAGAGGAGGGTAAGGAGGAGGGTAAGGAGGAGGGTAAGGAGGATGGCAAGGAAGAGGGCAAGGAGAAGAAAGAGGATCTTCCCCCTCCCCCGCCTCACGGTGATAAGACACCATGGCAGGTGTTTATGGAGACCATGAACACTGAGCTGCAAAAGTCTCAAGAGTGGAATGAGTCAACCAAGCAGATTGCTGCGTCTGCTAACCAATTTGCCGAGAGTGAATCTGTTCGACGAGCTCGGGAGGCGTACGAGAAGTCCACCGGTGCCATTTCATCGACAACATCCAAGGCAGTGAAGACCACAGCCACCGCCATTGGAAAGGGCGCGGCATGGACTTGGGACACCTCAGTCATGAAGGGTGTGCGAAAGGCCGCCAACGTCACTGGAGATGCAGTGGACAAGGCCACGAAACCCATCCGAGATACCGAGGCCTACAAAAATGTCAAGGATGTCATCGATGATGGCAGCTCGTCGAGGTACGGTGGATGGGTTGAGAAAGAGGAGCGTAGGAAGAGGAGAGAGCAGATCGACAAGGAGCGTGGAGGAGGTGAAGTCCTCCAAGAGGATCCCAAGTAAGTTTATGCACCAATGCCATCACTATCGAGATCGGTTCCTAATCAGCTTCCCATTTTTAGCGCGGGAACCAACGTTACTTTGCACAAGGATGCGGCTTGGAAGGAAGCCTGGAGGGATTTCCGAGACAGCAACAAGTTTGTCCAAGGCGTATTCAGCATGAAGGGCAAATACGAGGAGTCGGAGAATCCCCTCATCTCGACGGCACGAAGCATCACCGACACTATTGGTGGATTCTTTGCCGAAAACGAGACGGCCATGGTCATCAAGAAATTCCGCTCAATGGACCCGAGCTTCCGAACTGAGCCATTCCTGCAGGAGCTGCGCGAGTACATTCTCCCAGAGGTGCTGGACGCCTATGTCAAGGGAGACACGGAGACGCTGAAGATGTGGCTCTCAGCTGCGCAGTTCTCGGTCTACGAGGCACTCACTAAGCAGTACCTCCAAGCAGGCATGAAATCAGATGGCCGCATCCTAGATATCCGAAATGTGGACATACTGAGGGCCCGCATGCTGGACCCTGGTGAGATTCCTGTCTTCATCATTACTTGCCGAACCCAGGAGGTCCACGTTTACCGCAACGCCAAGAGCAATGAGCTGGCAGCCGGTATGGAAGACAAGGTGCAGCAGGTGACATATGCCATTGGTATCACCAGAGTTCCAGAAGACGTCAACAACCCAGAGACGAGGGGCTGGCGTCTGATTGAGATGCAGAAGAGCGGAAGAGACTGGGTCTAAGAAAAAAGAAAGAAAGAAAAGAGAGAGCATGACTTGTACTGGTTTCTGTATGATTCACGGCGTCCGGGAGCATGGGAGTGATCCTTGGCGGGAGCCTTGTTGATCTGTGTTAATATGTATATTATGTCATCAAATCATGTGGAGGATGTATATCCAAGGGACAAACGAGAAAAAAAAATTGGGAGGAAAGGATGAAAAGGAATCGGGGGCATGGGGAAAAGCATGCCATGATGAAAAACACCGCTCTATTTGCCTCTGAAGGAGGCGCTTTTGTGTACGATGACGATATGGAGGAGGGAAGGGCGAGAGGTTCGGATATAGACATATAGACATAATCATCAAAAGGGCTAAAATCTATGGAAGGCAATTGGAAAGATGATAACATCTATTGAAAGCTATTCTTGGTCACTCAATCTGGCAATGATAACCCCAAAGTGCAAAAGAATCGTGTCTCTCAGGCGGGTATCTCATCTACTCATCTTTCCCCTCTTAAGCCTCATTCTCATCCTTCGGGCCATCCCTCTCCTCTTTTAACGTTGCCCTCACATCCATCAACGCCTTGCCTAACAGATTAAGCCCCCATCTCTTCCTATTTGCATCCGCATCCGCCGCCTTAAACCCAACGCCCCAAATGGCATCAAACGGACTCGCTTCCACAAGCTCTCTCTCCCCCGTCCCCAATAGAGTCTCCTTCAAGGAACCCCCAACGAGTGGTATGCCGCCCGAAGAGCCGAGGCAAAAGCCCTCTTCCGTCACGGCATTGGTGAATTTGAGATAGTTGCCACGCCGAACAACGGCCTCGCGGTTGGCGTTCCACGTTGCTTCCGAGAAGTTGGCGACTTGGCGTCCGAGAGACTTGATTTTGCGGGGGTGGAGGCCCGGTTTGAGGATTTTGGCGGCGACGGCATGATCGTTGAAGAGGATGGCCTTTTGGTACATCATATAACTGATGGTTTTACAATGTAGTTAGCTCGGATCTAGATCTGACATTAGGAGTGATGATTGGGATGACGTTTACTGTTCGGCAGTCTCATAGATGAGCTCTGGGTTCTTGTCGTCTTGAAATGGACAATAGTACCACTGTGAGAGCCATCCTGTCTGAGAGTCTGTCTCTCTCCAGAAATAGAGAGGCTGAGATTGAGTTGACGATTCTGTCATGTTGGCGGATATGTTTCCAACTAAATTTCGTGTAAAGCGAGACTGTTGGCTAAATAATAATAATAAAGCGATGCGAATCCGCGTGAAAAATTCCAGCATCTATTTATGACTTCTCATCACAGAGTTTTGTTTTTCCTGTTTAATTGGCTATAGCGCTCGATGCGCGCTTCATTATGGCTTTGCGCGTCTGTGACTTCCCCCAGATTCAGCCTCACTGACTCATCGGCGAAAGCTTCGCTTGCCTGCCCAGCCTTTAAATGCAGTCACGGATTTTTTTTTCTTTCGCTTGTGCATTTTGTGGCGCATTCACGATGCTGAGAGTACATGCTAGTCTTTATAGCGTGGAAATGAACCATCTTCGTTATTTTGTTATTACTCACAATGGCGGTGACAGTGTCTTTCCGTGGTGTTGAGAATGCGTCTTCTGCACATGGGTCAGATGGCTTAGCAGATGCTTCTTGACTTTAGGAAATGGAAATGCCCATGTTGATTTGGTAGATTATATCCACGACAGTATAGTGGAAATTTTTTCTCTTAATATGACAGGATGTAACCTCATCTCCCTTCAATCATTCGTTAAAAGATGATGAGCAACAACACTAGATGATAGTGCGTCGCGCGACATGAAATACGTGTATGTCTAACAATCCAGCCTCCAAGCCAAGTCCAAAGTATTGTTGAATAAACCCAGAACAAGCATCGCAACAGCGCCGTTAACCAAAATAATAACTAAGAAAAACCAGAGCACTAGTTCAGCACCGGCTCTCGAATCATCAGGTAAGTGATCGCCTCTATAGGAGCCCCCCATTTTGACAGGTCCACAACAATCCTGTCCACCTCTTTGAAACCGTGCCTCTCATATAGAGCGCGGCCCTCTTCAGAGGCTTCAAGATATGATACGAGGCCAAGTCTATCAGCCTCCGCAGCTCCCCATTTGAGGCACATGCTGCCGGCGCCTCGCCTCTGGTGAGCAGGGTCCGTGTGAAGGAGCTTGAGATCTGCGAAATGTCAGTCATGATGGCATCACCCCAAGGATCCGAGAGAATACTCACAAATATGTGGCTTCCCTTCAAATCTCTTCCACCACCTCCTGTCCATCTCGCCGAAGAAGGCTTCGCACGCCTCTTCGTTCGTTCCAGCTCCCCATTTGCGCTCGGGGAAAGTTCCCCTGAGGTCCCCAGACCAGATGAACCACAGGGTGAATGCGACCATGCCGTTTTCGCCCTTTGCCTCCAAGTCAGTGTCGACAATTTTCATCCACTGGCAAGCTGGCTCTTCATCTTTCCGCCTCGTCATGATGGCAATGCGGTCCTCGTCGCTCATGCCTTCGCCCGGGAAAAAGACGGGCGAAGTTTTGTTGGGGCCATAGGCTCGTTTTTCGATGGCGATGGATTGAGGCAGGTCCGCCTCGGTGGCCGGGACGATTTCAAGAGGCATGGTGGGCGGACTCTGTGCTCTGATGAAGATGGTGATGTGTCTTTTAGAGTACAGGGGCGGCTGCCGTTGAGTTGAGTCCACGAGAATACAATCGGAACATATATATATATATATAGGTTTTGTCCGTATACGGAGTCTAGGCCAAGAGCATCTAAACTTCGACACCGTATGGAACTTAATCGAAACCAAGACATTTAGTCTCGGCGAGGACCGTTTGGGAGCTCGGCGAGCCGTTTTCAGGAAAGACGCCGGAGTCCGCACGTGGCTCCGGGCCCGCGCGGGTTTCAGAAACCCGCCATGCGCAGAAAGCTGCCAATCCTAGTGCAGAGTTGCGTGTATTGCCGTGTATTGCCTGAATCAGTCAAGTAGATGGGCAGTGGGAAAGGATGACATTCCCACTTTGTCCTAGCTGCCAAGCGCTGATGTGCGAACAACAACCTCCAGATAAGCGCGTGTCGCCTGCGGCTCATTTTGAGATCCGCAAGGAAAATTGTGGAGTTGAGCCGAAGGCTCCATAGTTGAAGCCGCGCTGAGAGCCGAAGCCGTTGCTGGGAGCCGCCACTAGCGAGGAAATATTCCTGAGCTGCGAAGCAACCAAATGAAGAGAGCTACTGAATACGGATCGTTGATAACAAGTTGCAGCGATGAACTTTTGGTTAGCGGCATAGGGCTGCATGATGTATGATCTGCAAAGGGCAATAACGCTGCTTACATTCTCCGCGCCACCGAGTTGTCGTGGTGGTTGCAGTTTCGACAACGGTTAAACTCGAACAATACATGTATTAATGATCACAAGTCTTCGATTCCTGCGGTACGCAGGCTAAGGCATGCATAGACAAGGGTGTATAAATTCTATCGATTGCAGATCCCAGAAAACCAACAAGTTATCTCTAAATCTCTATTATTTGCCGGAGTGCACCTGTTGCTGGGTCCCATAGGCGTACCGTCTCATCATAAGATCCTGATGCCAGTGTCTTGCCATCTGGCGAAAATGCAATGCCCGTAATCCAATGGCCATGGCCCTCAAGAGTTTGCCGATGTTGGCCACGTGTACCTATAATATCCCATAGCCGAATTGTCGTGTCCTGAGATGCTGATGCTAGCATCTTGCCGTCTGGTGAGAATGCAATAACCCTGATACCGCTACTATGGCCCTCTAGCGTCTGCTGGTGTATGCCTGATGCCACGTCCCATAGCTGTATTGTCTTATCTTGAGATGCCGAAGCTAATACTTTGCCGTCGGGCGAGAATGCAATCGACCTAACACAATTACTATGGCCTTTGAGTGTCTTTTGGTGTGCACCCGATGTTGTGCCCCATATTCGTATTGTGTGGTCTTCAGCTCCCGAAGCTAATATCTCACCGTCCGGTGAGAAGGCAACAGACCAAACAACACCACTGTGGCCCATCAACGTTTGTTGGCGTGCCCCTGTCTGTGCATCCCATAGCTGTATTGTGTAATCATCAGGCCCTGATGCTAGGACCTTGCCATTTGGCGAGAAGGCTATAGTCCTAATGAAGCCACTGCAGCTGTTAAATGTTGCCTGGTATGTGCCAGTCACTGCATCCCATGACCGTATTGTCTCATCAAAAGATCCTGAGGTTAGTGTCTTGCCATCTGGTGAAAATTCAAGAGCCATGACCCAATGATTGTGACCCTTGAGTGTTCGCTGGTGAGTGCCTGTTGCGATGTCCCATAGCCGTATTGCTTCGTCTTCAGATCCTATTGCTAGTACCTGTCCATCTGGAGACAATTTGATGGTCATAATTAAATTAGAAGGATTCTCAAGTGTCTGTAAAGATATAGAATGATCAGTCCTGCCATGTATTAAGGAGAGAAAGCATCTTGTACAGTACCTTATCCAGCATTGGATTAAAGATAAGTGACGAGCTGTATGCCATTAAAGGCTTCTGGCATATCATCCCTCCGTTAACAATAATGAATTTTTGTACTTTCTTTAGAAATGCGATAAGTTCAGGTTCCAGAATCAAGCTAAGCTAGGACAATTAGCGCTCATCTATGGCTCCTGCTTTTATGAACATACCTGTTGTAAAACTATTTTCATCGACTGCATACCACTGGAGATCCCATGAAATAGAGACATGCTTTCCAACCATTGGAGGAGATGGCTATTTAAAAACAGCTGCAGTATCTCATCATTTACCAGCTTGTGTTTCGTCAAATTCTTTGTATGAGCCTCGCAAAGATGGTAAGCCCAAAAGAAGCAAGAGTATTTTAATGAGGTCAACGGGTCTCGAGCGGGTGGCTTCACATTCTGCGATTCAAACTCTTCATCAGGAAGCCGATATATGTTTTTTTGAAGTTTCGATATAGCCGCAATTGATCTCTTGTAAATATCAGCATGTCCATGGGCAACCCCATCTGGATGAAGCTTTTTGCTGTAACTCTGACTTAGATAGT
This sequence comes from Trichoderma brevicompactum, assembly GCA_003012085.1. Lineage (NCBI taxonomy): Eukaryota > Fungi > Ascomycota > Sordariomycetes > Hypocreales > Hypocreaceae > Trichoderma > Trichoderma brevicompactum. Next base: position 6,098 of record PXNZ01000193.1, on the reverse strand, counting down.
CTTTTGCTGATTGATGAATGAGATAGACCATCCCCTCGCTAATTCTTAAGAATGAACCACATTGCTTAATGATTCTTGGTAGGCCAACTCCAGTTGGTAAACCAGCGAGTATAGATAATTCAGGAAGAGACAGTGGGCAATAGGTAAGAGAAGCAGCAATCAAGACATCCTTGCAGTATTTCTCGTTTCTGAGCTTCTCAATTCTGGCCATCATATGGTCATAGAATTCCACTAAACCAGCGGGAACCTCCTTTACTATTTCGATCGCATCCCACTCATCTACTTCCTCGAGTTGCTTGAACACGAGGGCTACCCACAGGAAAATGTTTGCAGCTCGTAGGTGGACCTCGCTTGATATGTCGGCCAAGATACCCTCCGCCCATCCTTCATTGCGCAAGTTGGAGATCTTGAAATCGATGTAGAAGTTGACAGGATCCTCTAGAGTTTGAGTGTCGAGCTCAACTAGAACACCTGCAGGCTCTAAATAGTTCAGTTCGACCTCTGGGCGGCTAGTGACGAGCCATTTGACCTTGCCACAGACCGAAATAGACGATGAAATAAGCTGTATCAGGTTTTTTAACCCTTGAGTACACTCGTCAAGAGCATCAATGATTAAATAAACCCGCGACAATCGGGAGTCTTTAATCATGGTTTTAAATATATCAGATAAAACAAAGTATGCGTTAGAATCTGTGAAAATTGGTTGGCCGGAAAACTTGTATTTTCCATGTAAATGAGAAATAAGGTGTGGCTGTTGAATAACCAGCATCCATATCAGAGATCTCAAAACCGCTGTTGCACTGTTCCTCGTGGCGTCTGCGCCCTGACAAAAGAAATGTGAAACCTTTGGGGCAAAAGCAGCGGAGTGGTTTATAAGTTCTCGTATAATACCAATCGAGAGCATTGTCTTTCCTGTGCCAGCTGGGCCCTTGATCCATAGCATTCGACATAAAGGTAAGGCAGGCTCATCATTGTTAGCCCAGCTAATGAATGCTTTAAACTGGGTTGTGCTTAAAATCCACCTAAATGACTCGTCAAGCAATGTATCCTTTGTATTCTCAATCCTCTCCATATCATATAAAGGGTCCACAATAAAGAGATCTCGGAGGCATTCTATATCCTCTTTATCTCTTTGCATATTCTGTTGCTGAGAGATGAGATTTTGCAAGTTGAGGTGAATGTCGCCAAGTTTGACTTCCATTTCTCGTCCGGAGTTGACAAGCTGGCATAAAAAGCTTTTCTCGTATTCTCTATAGTATTGTGTCAATAGGAGCTCAACGGCAGCTTCTATTCTCTTAATTCTCTTTAAATTTCCATCCCAATTATCCAAATTGACTAGGTTGCGGAGAAAGACAGTTCCCTGGTTCCGATAGTAGTAATAAACACTCGCCATCTGATATAATATGAGAGCCTTGTAGAGTGCAATGATCTCATTCTGTAGCGTATCAGCAATGTCTGTAAAGGATTTGTCTCCAGTCACAATTTGCTTTTCATCAAAGATATGCTCGGTTAAAGCACAGTACCATCTCATTCGGGAAGTAACATGAGTAATACCCGCAAGATTGGACTTTGTTACCTCCGCTGGATTTAAGAGGATCTAGGAATTTATTAATACAACATACGCAATTCTTTAAGATGAGTACTAACCTGCAAACTTATGCAAACACCAGCCCACGGGAGCGCAGCATGTGACGTATTCTGGATAGCTGCATCAACCACTCCTTTAGCCTGAATAATAAACTCAGTAATACTACCCACTGTCGGCAAGGTCCTTAACGATGCAGAAATTTTCTTTTGCCCTTCGTCTACAAATTGTTTCATATACTCTTGACGCTTAATCGAGTCTCTCATCTCAGCCATGATATCACTCTCTGATGCTGATCTATCGAGGGCTTTCTTCTCTTTTAAAACTTTGATAAGAGTTGCCATATAGCATTTGGCAAGTTGCGCAGTCTTTTCATCCGCTTCAAGATTATCATAAGCGGCGTTCCAGAGTTTTTGCGATAAGGGCAGCTGAGAGGTTTGTTGCTCTGTAAATCCCACAGCTACTCGATGCCCTGTTGGTCCTAGGGATGCGCCGGCGGGAGGGGCAGTAACATGTAGAATAGAGGATGGCGTGTCTACAGATTCGATAGAACTGATACCTGGAGCTGTTTGGGGAGCAATTGTAGTGATCTGTTGTGGCTCAGTGCTCGATAGAATGGTCATGGCTTGAGTGTCCGGCGTTTCCGAAGAACGAGCATCTGTCCCCATTACGTTGAGTGAGATACTGGCGCTGGGTATCGACAAAATCCTGCTATAATCAGATAACTTGGAGGAACATACCCAAAGACGGCGTCTCAGGCGCATGAGATAAGGCCAGTGCTATGCGATCCCCAAGTGTCTTCTTCCAATACCTTTTCAGGAGTTTCTTCATGATGTCGGCGGGTACTGTGCATCTAGATGGCGATATATTGTATAACAATAAGACGGATGATGGAGAAGTATAGTTGATGCCCAACTGAGACACCGACCTTAGGAAATGAGAGACCAGGGCAACAGCTGCAGAGCCCCTTGCATAAGTGCCAATGAAACTCAGTAAGAAGAAGTATGTGTGTGGAGCCATCGGAACAACGATAAACTGAAAACTGTAGCATAATACCCATTACATTATGATTGAAGCTGTTAATAAGACACAGACTATTGCGATGACTGATATAGCATAGAGATACCATTGTTGTTATCCTGGCCCTGACTTTATTTCATCGTTTTCTGCAATTTTCATTTTTTGCTTGCTGCGGAATACGCACCTTGATAACTGCAGTTTACAACTAGCCTAATCGAACGTCAGGCAGTTTTGCCGTCGGGTTAGGAGGACCTATGAGACAATCAAGAACATGTTAATGATATGTTTGAGAGCAGTTCAGTCGGCACAATGCCACTGCGGACACGCTGCACAGCAGCATTCCATAGACTGATTGCAATGGCACTCGAATTATCACCATTTTATAAATTACAATGATGAAAAGAGTGACCAATCTGTAGGTATTCAAAATCGCCATCCCGCCTTCCGTTTTCAACGTCATGCGCTCCGTATCAAACGGATCATGTGACCGTTATTAACGGAAAGCGTTCCGCCACTAGCTTGGTGCCTGCGAAAAACGGAACAGCGCCGCGGCCCGAATTTTCTAGATTTCCAGAGCCGGCATCAGCGCAAACCGACTTTTTCACCACCAGGCTCAAACCATCTTCGACGTCGCCTCGGACCCTCCACCAACTACACTCTTATGCCCGTCCCGCCCGGCTATTCCTCAAATACAGCTATGGATCACGGACGCGACCCCTGCCCTTGGGTCATTCTCAATGACTTTGGCGGTGCCTTTGCCATGGGCGTACGTGAAAAGCCTCTCCCCTCCCCCCACATTGCGATGACTTCAGGCCTCATCGATGACTATGACGAAGCTGACCGACTGATTTTGACCTCAACTATAGGCCATCGGCGGAACCATCTGGCACGGTATCAAGGGTTTCCGAAACTCTCCCTATGGCGAGCGCCGCATTGGTGCCATCACCGCCGTCAAGATGCGGGCTCCCGTCCTGGGCGGCAACTTTGGTGTCTGGGGCGGTCTCTTCTCGACTTTTGACTGCGCCGTCAAGGGCATTCGAAAGAAGGAGGATCCCTACAACGCCATCATGTGAGTATTGACCCTCTCAAAAAAAGATGCATGATGCATGAAGAACAATTCGGTTGCTAAGACATTCTTTAGTGCGGGCTTCTTCACCGGCGGCTCCCTTGCATTCCGTGGTGGTGTCAAGGCTGCCCGAAACAACGCCATCGGCTGCGCCGTCCTGCTGGCCGTTATCGAGGGAGTCGGTATCGCTTTCGGAAAGATGATGGCCGGATCAACCAAACTAGAGATGCCGCAGCCGCCTCCGAACTCGGAAGTCCAGGCTCTTTGAAGAAAGCGAAAGGATGCCCGATACGAACGAACAAAACCGAATCGACATTTATGCCTCTCAACTCTGCCTTTTATAATTTATTTTGTTTCCGCTTTACTGGTCTTAGCTTTTTCTCTTTTTAACGCACGACTGTTTTGTTCTCTCCTGGTTGACTCTGCGGCGCCAGAGGCTATACAAGGATAGAAAATCGACCGAACATGAACGAGGAGAAGGGAAAAGGAGAAGAAGAACAAAAACCCAAAAACTACCAATATCTATGGATAATCTGCAAATCGCATCGCACTGGCGTTTTCCGTGAATTATAGATATGGGGGGGAAAGGAAATCCAGGGACTCTTGGTCTGCGAAATTGGGAGACAAAGATTTCGTGGGTGTCGGGTCCTTGAGGAATGGACCTGTTACCGGGTCAAATGGGAACTGGTGTTGGTGAAATTATCACATGTACGAATATATAAAAAGAAGCCGGCTTGGACGAGACGAGACATGCCGCCTGTGTATAGTTGTTGTTGGAAAGAAGGCCCGATGGCGGCCTGAACGCTCTAATCCAATCATAAGACAAAATGAATAAAGTGGGAAAACTCTTCCCATATGGCTCGTCACTTGATTATATCTAGCCTCTCTACCTTGGTGTTCTACTGCTCTATGTTGTTTCATTCAAGCATTCTCGCCTATTCATAGCTCATCCGCAGACCCATTCGACCAGACACTCATCACTGCCTTGCCATTATCATCAATCCAAGCCCTCCACATCCCGCCGCAGTTATAATCCATCAACAACTCCGACCGAACGTCCACAACATTGCCATCTTCATCCCGTATCAAGACGCTCTCAACGCCAATCATCCCGCCCTCCCCCTCGCCCGTACGCCGCCATCGGTCTCCCGCGCTCTTCTGCAACTCTCCTCCCGGGCCAGTGACCTGAGACAGCGCTTGGCTGCTCGGCGCGGGCTTGTATCTCGCTATAGCGGCGACTGTGCGGACGGCGTTGGTACGGAGAAAGGAGTCGCCGTTGCCGGTTCCTGAAACGCCAATGGATCGGGTCGAACTTAATAGACTGTGTTGTTGGTTTGATTCAAGGTTGACGGGTGAGTACATCCAGGGGGTAGGAAAGCAATCTGCCAGCAAGCCCTTTAACGGCCCAGCAAAACTTATACCGGGCCGGGCTCTCCTCACATCGCCAGCTAGTTTCTCCCACCCCGACTCTTCATCCCATTCTTCAGCCCAGAATCCAGCTCCCACGACGGGAGTATCGCCAATTCGCCCAGTAAGCTTGTTCGTCATTCCACCCGTGCTCGTAGCAGCACATATAACACCATCTGAATCCAAAGCCACAGCGCCGCACGTTCCCTGAGGTAGATATTCCTCCGTGTGCCACGTCCCAGTGCCAACTCCGGCACGCTCCCGCTCCAACGCGCGAACGTGTTCATCCCAGCGCTGCTGCGTGAAGAAATAGCTCGGGTCTACCAGTTCAAGGCCATACTGCTCGGCCAACTTCTCTGCCGTCTCGCCATGAAGCTGCGTGTGTCCCTGTGCCGACGGGACATCGACAGCCATGTCCAGAAGCAGTGAAGCCGAGGGAACAGATCCCGCAGGCGCAAGATCCTCCTCGCCGTGCTCGAGCATCCTCCGCGCAAGCAGAATCGGATTGCGCACTCGCCGCAGGCCCATGACGCCCACGCCGCGCTTCTTGAAGCCCCGCGACACCATCACGGACGCCTCCAGCTCGTTGATGCCATCGCGCGTAAAGACGGCGCCGTGGCCGCTGTTAAAGAGCGGGCTGTCCTCGAGCTGCGCGACGGCATGGGTGGCAATCTCCAGTGCCGAGGGCTGTTTTACGTGTTTTTCATTTGAATACGGCTGTGCGGATGAGTTCATGTAGTCCCGCGTCTTGGAGACCTATATTCGCGATAAACGCATTAGTTCCTCGCTGCATCAGCCGCGACGAAACTCTTACACAAGGCCCGTCAATTCTACATAGAAAAACCCACTCACAATGGATAGAAGCGTGGACCGATAAGCCACATACTTTTCGGGGGGGATGTTACTACGAAGAATATTCCCTGCACCCCCGTGGATAATCAATCGAGGCTGAATCTTCACTTGGGGGCCACAGACGGCCGGCTGTCGGCACTCCATTTGTGGGAGAGAAGAGAAGAGAGG
>PXNZ01000192.1:0-17379 GCA_003012085.1 Trichoderma brevicompactum | reverse complement strand
TTTTATAATTGTGAATGAGGAGTTTGTTGGGATGAAGGATGATTATGTTTACGGTGCTGTGAGGTTCTGGCATTCGTCATCTTTTGCCACCGTTTGCCTAGGATTAGAGAAAGAGCCTGCAGGAATCTCACGATGTTGGCTCATTGTTGTAGAGGAAGCTGAGGCGTTGCCTGGGCATGCTAATCTGTGAAGGGAAGTCGCGATAGCTTACCGCTGTGGGCCTCTCAGGGCATATCTGTTATAGGAACTTCGTAAGGTTATGGGAGCCGGGGTGAGTGAGGGGATTGAGGATGATGACTCGGCTGAGAGGATGGCTGGGAGTTTGAGGAAGGAGATTGAGGTTGACAGGTTGATAAGAAGAGTTTACGTATGAATATTGCTTTGCTTTGGTTTTATTCATTGGGTGAAATATTTAAAAATCTATATAGTTTGTTGTCTATTGAGAAGTGATCGACAGAGAGCATCGAGATAGAGTGTCTGCTGAGTGTCTCTGTGAGTGTCTGCATCGAGTAGCTCCTCAATGCCGATTGCCAATTGACCAATACAAAGCTCTTCTCGCCTCACGCAATTCTCTTGGCATGAGAGATATGCACACACTTGCAGCTGGTGCCTGGGAAACCTCATGCGAGCCATACCAAGACCGAAAAGCGGCCTTCCATCAGCACCAGGGCGCCAAGTTCTCGGCGTTGCCGTTGCAGTAAACACTAATGAAAGGTAAGAGTAGTATTGTTGGCAAGCTGTTGAGAGTTTTTGATGTACCTTACTGTTTGGTATAAGCGCGGGAGGTTAAAAAATAACCTTACGCGGCAAGTGGAACGGTATGTGGAACTGGCTTTGATTTGAAGCCTGGAGTGAGTAAGCAAGAGAGCATTCTGCTGCTCTGAGCTTTGGAGACTTTGACTTGAGTTTAGTTACGAGTTTAATACAATAAAGGCTTCGAAGTAGAATACCATCACTATGAAGAGGAAGGGCAAACCGAGTGTGTTGCTATTGGAAAGCGATAGTGTGTTAATTACTCAAGAGGTCAGACGGATGCTTGCAACTTGAGAAAACGGGGAGTTTCTGACAGGCTTCTGTTCCTGGCTCTTGGCAACATGCGCCACCAGATGATTCGGCTGTCAGCATGCCGGATTTGGTAGGACGGCGCGAGCTAGGCTTGATGGCATACCCAATATTGGCGTTTACGTAAATATTGTTTCTTTGAGCAACTGTGCTGTGATGGTTTTCAAGTTGTCAAACATCTTTAGGAGCGTGAATCTGGCGGCTTTGTTGGGTCATCTGCTCTCTTTACGAATGTGTCGATTTCAGTGTACCGGATCGAGGGACAACAATCGTACCAACGAGTCCAGTTGCGAAGCAGTATCCTGAGGTAATTAATTTCCTACTTTGGGTTCACTAATCCTCAATGCCAATGCAATGATACCAAGATTTTTTTTTTCGCAGAACTGCGAGCTTGGCAAATTGGGCTGGTAACTTGCACGTTGCGCTTGCAGAGCTGATACTACTAGTTCACGGATATCGCTAATGCATGTAAGACAAAGGATCGCGTGCTAATCAAGGGGGCCCCCCATGTCAATGGCCAGTGGTATCGCGACTGTCACCAAGACAGGCTAAGCCAACGCTAGATAGAGTAGACAGCACACTTGTAGCTTTTGCTAAATACGGATCGACAATTAGATTTATGATCTACCGGCTCTTGTGAACAGAGAACTTGTGCAAAATGTACTCTGTGGGGTATTTTCCGAGATATTTCGGAAATAAGCTGACCAAGTGGATTCTGTACATTTCAGCTCTGCGCCTTCTATTTCAAAGATGACATTGTTATGAGTTTGTAGCTAGAATCTGTCTGCAAGTGTAACTGATGGGCAAAGGTTACCATCTCTCGAGGGAGCCTGTCGTAGTTGCAGGAATAGCCCTGGAACTCGCCGGAGTTGAGGGGTTAAGAACAGTTGCCAATACAAATTTGGTAGGGTTTAGTGCCAGTTGACGGTTGTGTGCAATCTGATGGTGCGATGACATGTAATGCAGTAGTTGAGTGAATCGGGAAGGAGGCTGATGGCTGATTATGTAGGATTACTCTTCAACCTGCGGGTGGAATTCCGCCAACGTACGGGGTCACGGAACTGCCATGAAGGGACCGGAAATAGAAAATTTCTGTAAGACGGCTGGTGTAACAGTACTGCCGGAGAAACGAGATTCAGAGCTCTTCTATATGAAAAAGGCTTGTAGTTTTGAGTTATGCGATAGGTTGAGAGGCATTCAAGGATGCGGAAGTTGGCCGAGTCGCAGGATTATGACTGGGGCAAGGATGACAAAGTATTCTATGCGCTCGAATGCTTGAAGCCCTCGGTTCGAATGACAAGACGCCCTTGGATAAAAGAGCCTTGTGAAGCGCTATTTTAAATAAAGCATAATATTATAATTGGTATAGCATGTTGTGGGCCCTAAGTGGAAGCAGCTTTGTAGTAGCCGGTTACTCATATGAAGATAGGGAGGAGGCTTTTGATTTTGGATTTACTACTCATGTATATAGCATATATGATGTCTACATTACAAGAACACTATATCTGTCCAAAGCATATAACTCGGCTTTAATATCATATGGCCTCAACACAATATGTGTCCTTGAGCTGGATGTTTGAGCCCAGAGTCAGATGTAGGGTAACTCGACGCGTCTGCCAGGGCATACCTGTCAGCTTATCAAGAATCTGAGCATACACATTACTAATAAATATATTTAACTACTAATTATTAACCTTATCTTGATTTATTTGACAATAGCGTCTTGAAAAAGATGATGTGGGTCGCTCCTATTCTCTACCATTCACTTGCTCTCATTCCGTTATATGTAGGTTTGTAAAGAGAGGAGCGTCCTAATTATTAATAAACCAGTTTAGTTTCTCTTTCTATCCTCAATTTTGCACAAAAGGAGAAAGGATTTTTCCGAGAGGATTATTTTTATTCATACAAGATAGCCTTTGTCGTTTCTGATTATCGCCCAACAAATCTTCAATTGCCGGAACAAAGGCAGCGGATGATTACTTTTACAACCAGGTGTGCAAGTTGGACCATCTCAGCCTCAATGTAGCGAGCTGAATATTGTGTCCCTGGCACTTGGTACATCTCCGTCGGAGTTTATACGTGATGCTTACTCACATCCGGCTACCGGCTCAAATCATTTGCTTCTTCCTCATTTACTTAGGCTGAAAGCTGAGGCTGACAAACATGAGTTTATGAAAGCATTTCCGCCACTACTTGAGTGTATCATCTCTACTAGCAATGTTTACTCATCCGATGCACCATGTTCAGAGCTGCGTATTGCTCACCAAGGACATTGTCGTTGGCAAGCGGCAGATCGCCCTTTATGATAACGCAAATTGTTGACATATCTTGCCGTTGGGTCGTACGACTAGACGTCCTGACAAAATAGAATAATAAATTGAAAGTGGTATGGGTGTGCGTCTTGTGAACGGCCGGACATTAATCAATCTTGAGGTCTCTTCATGCGAAAAGTCTATAGGCATTTGATTATATTGGCCATGATCCGAACACCAGAGTTGACGAATATTCAATAGCTGTTGTAGAGAGATAACGAAGTTGTGTTTGGTTCTATTTCATAGATGTGAGGCAGTTGATAAATTAATCCTTGCATGCGCCATGGGTTACTTGGGATTGAGGAATGTCTATAGTGATGCTACTAGGGCAGCGAGTACAGAAAGAACTGGCAATATCACCTCTCAAAATCGACAGGCTGACTGCTGCAAGTTGCATCACCCTTATTGGCTTTTCCAGCCCACCTCTAGTCCAACCTGCTTATGGGTGCGGCCGCATCATACGACCGACAATGCTTACCGTTGACGTGACCACAGATAACGAGATGGCTATTGTCCTTTGAAGAAGGAATTCACAATTTAGTCGGAATTTCACCTTAATTTCTTGAGGCGTTATCATTTTATATTAGCACACCCCTTCTGCGCTAACATTAAGCTCAATCCTCCGCCTCATCACCCGAGATTCCCGACGTCATATCTGAAGTCTAAGCCCTACTTGGTCTAGACGTTTAGCAAATGTATAGAGCCTATTGCTTTCGTAGCAGGTTCTATGTTTTCCAGCGTAAATTCATATTGATTCCAGTTACTCTTGTGGTATCAGTCATAAATAAAATATGCAATTACGGTATCATGCTATGAAGGATGTACAAGTTTCTAGGGCCGTAGAAATCATTTGATGCGGACATTTCCTAATTTGGGCTTCTCTTATTCTTGTCAAGGCGCCTCATACCTCATGCATGTACCTCGCACTTCTGGTTCTGCCGTAGAATGTTCCACCTCAATTTGGTGCTGCCCGAGACGGAGTCACGGAGCAACGGAGCACTCATAATGGATTCGTCGCTTCTGCTCCGATTCGAAAAAATATTATTCCGGGATCAGAATCAAGAAGCAAGAGGTACGGAATAACCACGCAGGAACTAAAATATGCGGGAAGTGTCCGTATCAAGAGAGAGCATTCTTTGTATCCTCTACTTCTGACCAACCAAAATGTGTTGTTTGACCATCAGCACATATTGTGAATGTCCGGTGCACGGCTCTGACAGGGGTTTCGGAATGTGGACCGGGGCAATTACGATGCCGAGGGGCGTCCATCTATCTTTCGGCATCGAGCGTGGCGTTGCTATTGGCGCAGATCGTCCAATCCTAAATTATATACAGATACCATAAATACCCCTGGGGATAGCAGTCTGTTGAAAAGTCATTGAAAGTTTATATATTGTGTATTTATTTATTTAATTGCGGTCTGGATCCTGAAGGATTTGCCAGTTTCACGACCTTGAGTCATAAGGAAGATCCGTCATCATTCGCATCAGCATTAAAAGCAGCGGCGCCAACGTTAAACAACACCAAGAGTGCGCAGCAACATCACAGCGCATCATAATGGCCGCCAGGCGCACAGTCCTTATTTCTGGCTGCTCAGATGGTAGCTTGGGCTCCGAACTCGCCCGTGCCTTTCATAGAACCGGATGGCGAGTTTTCGCTTCAGCTCGTAACTTGGCCAAGCTGAAGCAGGCCGAGGCAGCAGGTCTTGAGATCGTACAGCTTGACACAACTTCGGACGAGTCTATTGCAGCCTGCATGGCTCGCGTCTCTGAGCTTACCGGTGGCTCTCTTGACGTCCTCGTCAACAACGCCGGAGCTGGATACTCCATGCCGGTCATGGATCTTGACATCGCCCAGACTCGGCAACTATTCGAGCTGAATGTCTTTTCATTGATTACGGTTACGCGCGCATTCTTCCCGCTTTTGGTTAAGTCGTCAAGCGGTGGCTTAGTGGTTAATAATACGTCATGTATGGCACTGCCTCATGCTTCCATGCCATTCTCTGGAGCCTACAATGCCTCCAAGGCCGCTGCAGCGAACTTTAGTGAAGTGCTGCGACTTGAGCTTGCGCCGTTTGGCATCAAGGTCACCAACCTAGTGACGGGTTCTGTCAAATCGACCTTCCATGCCAACGCACCTCACATCTCATTACCACCCAACTCCATTTACAATGTGGCCAAAGAGGCGGTGGAGAAGTGGATGTCGGGTGCCGAGGCTACAGCTACCGGCGCAGATCCCGTGGAGTGGGCAGACGGCGTTGTCAAAGACTTGGGCAAAGCTAACCCGCCCCTTTGGGTTTGGAGGGGCAAGCATGCAACAGCTGCACGAATTGGCTCGTTCTTACCAGTTGGTGCTTTAGACAGCGCCTATAAGAGCAGAACGGGCTTGGACGAGGTATCACGCAAACTCAAAGAGCTGGGTGGACTGGGTGGCATGAAGAAGACGCCGTAAGACAGTGCCTGCCGCCCTTTTGGATGAAGAGTAATGTGCGATATGTAGAGCCAAAGAAAAATTATTAACACTGTCACGGCTTTCCTTGTAGCCTTGTTGGGATTCATTTAAGTAGTGGAGATGGAGAAAGGGCAGTCTGGATGATAGCTAGTCTTCGTTTCATATCTCCTTTTCTATAATGATTGTTTTCGAAATTCTTTTAATAAAATGCGCATAGATTATTCCAACTACTTAGTATTGCTTAAGTTATATAAAGATAAGCAAGACCCGCATCCTGCCTAGTGATCTACGTCCCCTCCTTCGGCCACCATGCACTCCGTATTATGCAGCCACGTGTGAAACGTTGGATTTCTCCACCATCTTCAAGGTACGCACACAAGAATTTAACGGTGTGGATCGACGTATAATCCGCTCCGTGCCTTAGAAGCCATAACGGTCTCTCCAGTTAAATACATACCTCCTTAAAAGCTTGAATTTAGCCTCTGCGCTTGAATCCGGAAGGATCAATCTGACGGCAGTTGGTCCCTCCATCCTGCGTCATTAGTCAGGATTCCTGAAGATTTCCATCAGGCTAGGGAAACGGAAATGGAGAGGACGGAGGAGCTCCTAATGCGGTACTAATGCCGCGCTATCTCTTTGAATTTGGATAGGATTTTGAACTAGCCAATGTTCGTTTAGGGGTCAGATTGCCATGTGCTGGTTATCGTATTCCTAGTAAAAAAGAAGGTCAGTAAGGGTCGCCAAGAGCTTCGGAGCACCGTGGAACTAGACTTGAAGAGTAGAGCCGTGTGACGCCGGAAGGGATGCCACCTCTCCACGGCTGCTCCTCTATGTGCACCCCCAGCCAAGTGTCCTTACAGGGCTTCATGGCGGATATTTAGCGTTGTCTTACGAATATGGGAAAATGGCATCGAAAATGTGATTGGGATACAGATGCATCGTGGATGCAGACAGGTGAGCACTAACCATCTTCTTTGCGGCGGGCTATCGGACCCTGGTAATACAATGTACGCAGCCTGTAAAAGCTGAAGCTCTTGTTATAACGGTCTTTGTGTGTGTCGTCATTCTCGCAGCCGTAAGGGAAAAAAAAAATCCTCTGTAAGATGGATGGAGCATAAGTGGCGGGTGAGCTATAGATCTGTTATACAGCGCATAATGTCCTACCAGATCTCTTATAGAAAATAACCCCTCTACCTCTTGGGTTATACGGAAGTTCTAGACATCTCGAAGCTGGTCTTAACGTCACACTCACTCAAAGTCAACGGATATTGACCTCCTATCAACGAGAAATCGCTTATCTTTGCTTTTTATCTCATTACTGTCTTGATTGTTGATTCTTGCTTCTACTCTTGTTCAAACAACCGGATAGCAGCATTCAACCAACCAAGACTACACAAAAGATGTTCTACACAATATCTTACAGTAATGGGTCTGCGGAAGACGACAGCGTATCCAAAGTGGCGAGCAACCACACTTTTGGCGAATACAGACAATCAAGACTCGCATGTGTAGAATGCCGTGCTAGAAAGGTGTGACTGGCTCCTTATATTCAACTATGTGGTCATCGCGCGTGGTACTAATGCCAGACGAACAGGTCAAGTGCTCAGGAGAAAGCACAGGGTGCCAAAGATGTCAGGGGACTGGAATTACATGCGTGTTTCCGCAGAGAACTAAACGTGGCACCAAAAGGCAAAAGAACTCCGCTCCATCCGAGAACTCAGATAGCCGGAAAAGCATCGCAAGCAGTAAGACGAGTCTGAAGAGCAGAGAGAGAGGCAGCAGCGTGTCTGTGACTACCCGCGACTCTCATCCTTTTGCTTCCACAATCGCGGGTTCAGACTTTTCACCATCTTTAGATTTCAGTCCATCTGACTTTTCATTACACTGCGCTAGTCTAGACAATTTCCCTCTTGGTATGTTTGGTTTGCAATCAGTCTTTGAACCACTTTTTTACCAGCTGGCTAACACTACGGTGTAAAACAATAGACCTTGACCAGTTGACCTCCACCCTTGGTGAACTCAGCAGCTTGCCGTCGAGCAGTAGCATCTCTCCCTCACAGACTCAACCTTACTGTGTAGCGCCACGACGGACTTTGAGAACCATAGAAGGCTTGTGTTTGGATGATAGCTCTTCTATCAACGACGGAGATCTATGCGTATGCGCTCAATCTGCACTGCATATGCTTGAGGAGCTCGAATTACAATATCACAACAACATTGACGTCTCTAGTGATGGCGTACTGGGCTATCAAAAGATTGCTCTGGCACGATTGAACTCGTGGCTGTCTTGTGACCACAGCCAAACACCTCGAGCTACGACTAAGCTTATTGTTCTTGTCATAGAAGGCCTTTCACTCTATCTCGAGAGAGGCGTAGCTGGCTGTATTCGTCAGATGCGGCAGGAAGTTGAGGATGAAAACCCGTACTCAGCGAGAATGTGTAATGTTGGAGACTATCACGTTGAAACCAAACACGAGTGGGCACATATTCTACGAGTGTCACTATTGGTACGTTGCAGGGAGCTTCTAACCGCAGTAACACGACTAAAAAAACACGACATCAATGACGTGCTTCTGCCTGCGGTGGAGCAGAGGTTATCGAACATCATACAAGAACTCAAAGGCTGGGAGGATTATCTATAGACTGAATCATTATGATGAGATGATGTTTAGATTTCAGATTTTTTTGTTGGCAACACTGCTTACTCTCTGGATAATAGCAGAAGATTTCCTCATGCTATCAACCGTCTTCTTCGATGTGCCATCAGCTCAAGACCCTCAGCTGCCAAGGTCTCGAGTAGTACGAATCACATGTGTACCACTCCCGGTCCAGCCGACATGGGATACTATTCACCAATGCGTAACTAGACTGTAACCTCTCTACTTATTGTTCTGTACTTAAAATTGCCCATCATGGAGAAATTTGCAGCTGACGCTCGACGTTGGCGAGGCTAGTGCAACCAAGAAAGCCCAGTTATCGCTGGCCGCGTAATTTGTGTTCCTTGCAACTGCTTCATCCTGTGAACCTTGTACAACTTCGCTTTCGTCAATCAATCAAGATTGTGATTCTGCTGAGGGGTATGCAAAAAGAACAATGCCATCGTAATGGTTGCATCCACCCCATGATACGTACACGCGGAGTAAAGTTGAGAGTTGCTTATCGTGATGGAGGAGGGTAAGATGATCCATCGGACATAGCGGCATATTGAAGATCGGCCGCTAGGAACGTACCCTTGAAAGAAATTTAGTATGCTAGCCTCGAATGAGCTGCAGCTGTAGAAGAGGGTCATTGTTGCCATGTCTCAGCTTTAAATCCTCCTCTCTAACTGACTTGCTTTGTAGATCACCATTGTTTTTCTATAATCACGCTCTTTCGATAGGATTTAAGAATGAAAACGGATTATCTGGACAGCTAAATCGCAGAAATCACGACCTGCAAGTCAATGACGAAATTATCGGGACTGCTTTGGCATAATTGCAACTATCTATAGCAATTACTGAAATGCATATCTAAGAAGAGAAGAACAAGTCGTAGCAATAATAACGAAATACATACATAATAGCATTACCCATTACACAACCGTTGATTGACATAAAAATGAACTATTCATTACTCCCGGAGGATCATTACCATCACGATAGCGCGGAAACATCACGCCGCACATCGTATCATCTCTACGCTGCTGCCCCTCCAGCCTCCTTCAAAGCATCCGTGTCGAGCCTCTTCCAAGGCAAAAAGACTCCAATCAGTAGAGACATACCTACGATAGCACAAGAGAGCATATAGGCGGCTCTGATACCAGTAAGATACGCCGTGAGAACACCCACTATTTGATCAGGTCCGAATACCTCACGCAGCTCTCCCGCGCCGGTGCTTACCACCTTTGTAGGATCCACGCCAGGAACGAAATGAGGTACCGCGATTAACATCCTGTTGATGAAGATTGATTGCGATGCAGACACCCAGATAGCACCGCCGACTGTCTGAAAGCAGAGGATCATGGCTGTAACAGCTGGGATATCGGGCACGTCGACGCTGACTTGGCCGACCATGATGGGGACCTGGAATGCGCAGCCAAGGCCGAGACCGACCACTATCTGAATCCCGATCCAGACCCCTGTCCCAGTATTGAGGCCGAATAAGTGACAAAGACCACAACCAAGCGTTGCAATTGCTGAGCCACCTACCATGACTGGTGTAGCCAGACCAGTATTAGAGATGAAAATTCCGGCAGCAAGAGCGGAAGCCATGGCAGCAATAATAAAAGGCAAGTTGTGGACAGCTGAAATGACAGCATCAGTGCCACGGATGGCCTGAAAATAGAGGGGAAGGTAGTAAACCATGGCAAAGAGCGCTCCACCTTGGAAGACAGTGTAGAATAACGATACGCCAATATCTCGCTTGACGAAGAGGCGGGGAATAATCATGGCTCTTTCATCCTGCCAGCGCTCAATAAACGCAAAAATGACGAAGAGCACGATGGAGGCTACTAAAAGACCAATCACACGCGCAGAGTTCCAGGGGTCTATCTGACCGCCATAGTGGACAGCCATGAGGTAAGTGATGATTGCTCCCATCAAGATGCCAGTGCCAAGTGGATCGAGTTGGAGCATCTTTTCTTTCAACGGTGCTTCTCGAGGCTTCGCCGCTTTAGGTGTGCTTAGGAAGAAGACTGTTGATACAATTGGGAGCACGCCGATGGGGAGATTGATATAGAAGCACCTGTCGGAGTTGGTTAGTTCAAGCATTCGGAAATTTGTAATGATTGTAGATGCACTTACCATCGCCAAGTAGACTCTGTGGAGAAGACACCGCCTAATAAAGGACCAAGTATACTGCCAATACCAAAGACGGCACCAAGAATACCAGTGTGTGCAGCCCTCTTTTTAGGATCGGATATGTAGGCACAGATGGTGTAGGCACCGGAGCTAACGCCTGCAGCGCCAATACCTGCGATGGTGCGACCGATGATGAAAGATTCAGATGAAGGGGCTACACCGCAGATGAGGCTGCCGATTTCAAAGATTGCCATTGCACTTAGGAAGCTGATCTTTAAAGGGAAGTATTGATACATTTTACCCCATGTTGATTGAAAGCCGCCAGATGTCATGAGATAGATGGCGCTATACCAGGCTTGATCTCCAAGACCATGAAACTCATTGGTGATGGCTGGGATGGAGGTAGCAACAATCGTCTAAGATGATGGTTAGCTATAAACCATCGAAGAGCTATTGGTATAAGCCAGAAATCCAACTCACCATGTCTAGAGCGATCAGGAAAATACTGAAAATCAGGGAGAGCAGCATGAGCCATAACTTGAATCCTGACATGTACTCTTCTTCTTCTGGAGTATCCTTGGATTCAACATTCATCTCTCGCAGTGGCGTATCTGAATCGCTGGTAGCATGGATATCATAGCCCATCACGGCGTCAGGCCGAAGGGACTGAGAAGATCTATGGCCATTTTGCAGGCTCTTTGCAGCCCGAGTGTTGGCCAACCAGATGGGAGGTGGTGCATTTAATTCTTCAGTACTGCTGGCTGGCGGATGCAAACCCTCTCTTTGCAATGTGGGAAAAAGATCCAAATCATGAAACTCCATGAAGCTAAAATCATGGAGCTGATGAATCCTCCCTCCACTTCTGGGAAAATCTTCAGTGGGGCTTTTCATGGCTTAGATAGACTGTCGGATGCAGAAAAGGGATAACTGGTGCTTGTTGATGGAGAATCAATAGATCTTGAGCTGAGATATGAGACATGACTTACATGGGATATGAATTCGACTGACTTGCTATTTAGAGACTCTGATCAACGTGCAAACCAGCATTTGCCATCTCTACACGCCTGTTACTGGGAACGGAGTCGGAGCATGGCGATGAGCCCGTTGGCATTCCTTCCAAATCCCTTCTGGAATCTCTACGCTGGTCAACCAACGCCATTTGCGCTCGCCATGTGCGCCAAGTGAGTGAAGCTATTCAGCTGCGCAGATCTCACACCTTGCCAAGGGTTCCCCGACTTGGCTGGAGTCCCCACCAATGCAAGGGAATGCCAGGGGGTGTGCGAGCATTGACCTCTTCCGGTCTGGCTCGGTAATCCGCAGAGTCCGCGTTGTGTTAGTCTTCCGCAAAATGCGGGCCCGAAACCTTGCATGCGATCGGGACCCTCGTTTGCTAGAAGAACAGGTGCTGCCAACTACAAAACCCAAGCCGCAGTCGGTTCAAAAGCTTTTCCATGCCCATAATGAGGAAGTGGCTTATTGCTGCGGGATGATTGGAGTAAATTCAAGATCCAAGTTGCTGGTTTTTGCTCCGGGCTGAAGCTTAATTGGGACCGGGCCGCAGACCAGGGCAGGGGGCTTGTGAGATGTAAATTCTCCGCTGACGGAGTTTCGTATGGGCGGTGGTGAGCAAGGGGATACTGATACTATCGCCCGGCTATGTAGGAGTCTGTATTTCTCAGCATAAACGGCGTTAAAATTAGGCAAATTCAAAGGCTCAGGTGGCTTGATTTTAGAGATAAAAGGCGAAAAATAGAAAGAAAAAAATACGAAACAAATCCTACCTGAACCTGGCAAGTTTACGCAGAAGAGCATCTCAGCCATGTCGAGTCAACTCGAAAGCAACGCTTCCTTCGAAGCCACCGTGCTGGGCTTCCTGTGGCGCCAATTTACTCGGCCCAAGCCGTTGCCTCAAGGCACATCGCTCGTTGGTGAGGTCGCCATTGTCACAGGGAGCAATGTTGGTCTCGGGTTCTCTGCGTGCCGACAACTGCTTGATCTCGGATTGTCCCATCTAATCATGGCTGTCCGCTCTCAGGCCAAGGGTGACGCAGCGGCATATCAGCTGCGAAAAGACTTTCCATCTGCTACCGTGTCCGTATGGATCCTCGATATGGAGTCGTATGATTCAGTCCGAGCTTTTGCCAAGCGCTGTGAGGGCTTGGGCCGGATTGACATTGCCATCCTCAATGCCGGGCTGATTAAATCGCCGTACACCGTGGTGCGTGCGACAGGATATGAAGTCACGCTGCAGGTAAATTACCTGTCGACGGCCCTTCTGACAATCCTGCTGCTCCCTATCCTCAAAGCAAAGAAAGTCGCTGGTACATCACGACCACCTGTTATCAGTATTGTTGGATCAGATGTCATGTATCAAAGCAAGGTTGACCTCGCGGGTCCGGTATTGCCACAATTTCAGAGAGAAGAAGCCTTTCATCACTTCTTTTGGTACGGCAAGTCAAAGCTGTTGGAGACCATATTCGTCTCCAAGCTAGCCGAGTTTGTCAACCCCGAGGATGTCCTCGTGAATGTGTCTAACCCCGGGATGACTGGCGGCACGGATTTCTTCCGTGAATACCCTGCCTTTGTGCGCAAACTGTTCCTCATACCCCAGCGAATTTTGGGTAGAACATTGCATGTTGGCGCTACTACATATTTGGACGCGGTTCTAGCTCAAGGAGAGAAAAGCCATGGCTCCTTTACGAGTGACTGGGCCATCAAGCCGTAAGTCACGTCTCTATGGTCAAATTTTGGTGTGCTAATAAGATGTGTAGGTACCCGAAGCTTTGGTATACTGCCGAGGGGCAGGAATTAAAGCAAAGGCTTTGGGAAGAGACGATGGAAGAGTTGAATTTTGCGGGTGCTTCTAAGATTGTAGGCGATTTAAAAAGGAGGTGAATGATGAGAGAAGAGTTTAGTAGTGGCCCAGACCATCTTAGCTGCTAAAGGCCCCTTACATGCTATCCATACTATAATGCATCAATCAATCTGTCAGTATGAATCTCAGTAACTACACCTAGTATCTTAGCACCCAGAAATATGTGTAAAATACCTGTACCTGCTAGATGTGCATAAACACCATAGCAACCGGGTCGTCCTAGTCCTGGAAATTGCGTCCCCAGAACTCAACCAACTAGTGACAAACAAAGTCCAGCACGAGCCGATAAACGGCCACCCGGAGCAACTCCCGTGCACTGCAGCTGCGATTGTTCCCCCGAGAGTTCCACGGAACCGGCAAACTGACTTAGAAATGCTCCATGCCTGTTGGGTGAAACCTGAGGAAGCGAAAATCGGGTGCGAAGGAGCGACGCCGGTGCCTTCTCCTCTGCGGAGAATGGAGTTAATACTTATTGCCAGATCTTATCGCTCCGCCACCGCCCACCCCCTCCCTGTATGCCAAGTATTTAAGCAGAAGCGTATTCCTTCATATTAATACGCTTCCAGTTGATATAAACTCATCTCACTGGTGTTTTACTGGAAGTTCCATCTCCCTTCTCACACAACGCTACAAACATGCCTTCCTACGTTATCACTGGTGCCTCAAGAGGCTTGGGCGTGCGTAACATCCTCCGTTCCAGGTCTTGTTAAAAGGGGTATCACAGCTGAACTTGTCCAAACAGTTTGAATTTGTTCGCCAGTTGTCCAACGACTCGAACAACATCGTCATTGGTCTTGTTCGAGACAAGGCTGCAACCGAAAAGGCGATAGCGAATGAAATCGGTGAACGCTCCAACATCCACATCCTGCAAGCCGACATCACCGACTATCAAGCCCTCCAGGTGAGGAATGTGTAAAAACAGCTTGAGATTTGCCATTTGCCTACTGACAACGTGCTTGTAGGATGCTGTCGCAGCAACTGCCGCAATCACTGGAGGAGCTCTTGACTATCTCGTCGCCAATGCGGCATACATATCAAAGTTTGACGCCTATAATCCTATTGGAGTATTGTGAGTTCGCCAAACCTGTGTCTCATCTCGATATTTGCTTTCCCAAACTAAGATGTCGTGGCCAAAAACCAGAGGAGAGACCCCCGAGAAGCTTGAGGCAGACTTTCTCCAGTCCTTTAAAGTCAACGTCATTTCCAACATCCACCTCTTCAATTTGTACATGCCGCTCATCCTCTCTGGTGATGCCAAAAAGGTAATTGTCTTGTCTACCGGCATGGCAGATTTGGATCCAATCAACAAGTACGAGATGCATAACGGTGCTGGTTACGCCCTCAGCAAGGCAGCGATGAATATTGCCGTTGGCAAATTCCATGCTCAGTATAAGAAGGACGGTGTCTTATTCATGAGCATCTGTCCAGGCATGGTAGATACTGGCCACCAAAAAAATGGTAAGCGCTCGCCTTTTCAGAGCCACAAGGCTTCAGCTGGCTAACTGCTGGTTTCTTTCGACAGCCACTCCAGAGCAACAGGAAAGCTTGGGAGTCATGTTCCAAAAGATCATGACGTACAACCCTCAGTTCAAGGGCCCAGCTACTCCGGAGGCTGCGATCAAGGATGTCATCTCTGTATGGGAGAAGGCTAGCATCGAAGGCGGAAATGGTGGTACCTACGTGTCGCATCATGGAAACAAGCAGTGGCTATAGACCAAAGGCTTTGTGCGGTGGTCGGAATAAGGCCTTGACATGATTCTGCTTTGATATTCAAGGCACATGGGCTACATTTCAGGACCTAGCACACTGCCTTTGTAGAACATATAATGCCCAGAGAAATAAAAAGTTACCATGGTATCATAACTACAGATTCTAGCCCTCGTCGCCCTAATTCTGTGAGGCTATCAAGCATGTTTGCGGTTCTCCCGCAGCTCCCCCAGCTGATCGAGCACAAGGAGGCATTTCAGACTTCAGTCCGAGTCTATCTGAATGTGTTTAAAGTCGACATGTCCCACTTCCCTCCGCTACCATAGTAGAGGAGCTTATGTGATCTCACATTCTATCAATGTATTGAGGGCACCTCTTCCCTGAGGAATTCAATCGTCATGCAATTCTTGGTTTGATGCTTCCTATTATAACCTTAGCTACTTTTGCCAGAGTCCTCCTTCAAAGGCACAATGCGGTTGAGCACAATCTTGTCATCGGTGCTGTCGGAGTCAAGAGCCTGTCATTTGAAAAAGTGATTTGTTAGCAGCAGGCATGGGATAAATGTGTACAATGGTTAGTTGACTCACAAAGTAAGCAACGCGCATGGCCTGGAATCGGACACTCTCTGGGCCGACTTCGCCAGTCTTCTCGCCCTCAGCTTCGGGCCATGGTGCGCGTCGTTTCACCTCGTGGAAGCCCGTTTCGATCATGGCATTAGGCCAGATGGTCTCGCTGTTGGGGTTGACATCGCTCAAAAGACCGCCGGGTGCAGATGCAGGGCTGTCTGATTTGAAGAGGGCCTCGTGAATGCGTACTTCGGCCGCGGGAGAGCCTTCCGGTACCCACTGTATGTACGTCTTGGGCTTCTTGCCCACCTTGTCGAAAACGGCTTGAATCTCTTTAACAGCCCCAGTGGTCTCGTCCTTGGTGAAGGAGACAGCCTTGATGGGGTACGGCACGTTCAAAAGGCCAACAGTCTTGCCTGGGGCGAGGCGGAAGTATTCCTTGCTATCCACCTCTCGGAAATCGGAGCGGTCGATGTAAACAGTCTTGGTGAGCCGGATTGTGTGAGTTCCCAGCTTAGGATCTTTGGGTGAAAAGGGGATCTCGAGATCTTGTTCCTCGCAATCTTCGATTACTACCGGGACAGGATCCAGGACAAGCATGAGGCGGGGAACAGTCCTCTCGAGGTAGACTCGGATAGACTGCTCAAAGCGCTTGATGTTGACTTGAGTGATGCTAGTCGTTACGCCAAGCTCGTAGATGAAGGAGAGAAGGGCACCCGGGGGGATGCCTCGTCTTCGGATTCCCTTGATCGTATACAATCGCGGGTCGTCCCATCCGCGAACGACCTTGTTCTCTATCAAGGTCCGCAGGCCTCTCTTGCTCATGATTGTGCCACTGAGATTTAAACGGCCGTACTCGCGCTGCATGGGTTGGAATTCCACCAGGAGCCTGTGCCCGCGTTAGTTTGGTGGCCAAACGCAATGCAAAGCAATGCGCAGGCGTAAGATACGTACTTGTTCAACCACTCATAGCTCTCCCGTGACATGATGAACTCGGTGGTACACAAGCTGTGCGTGATGCCCTCGAAGCTGTCGCAAAGGCAGTGTGCGAAATCGTAGGTTGGGTATATGCGCCACTTGGTACCCGTCCGGAAGTGTGGCTCCTGGTCCTTGGGGATTCGGTAGGCGGCAAGGTCCCACATCTGAGGATTCGGGTTGTTCTCGATGTCTTGCTTCATGCGAAGCCAGGCACTCCTCGGCTCGTATTCTCCATCCCGCATGCCACGGAACTTTTTCAGGTTGGTCTCAACATCTTGCTTTGCATGCTCGCATCGATATCTTGGGATCGAGCCATCCTCGCCGCCACGCTGCTTTTTGGTTTCGACGTCGTCGCAATGGCACACATAGGCCTTCTCCATCTTGATCAGTTCCTCAGCCAGGTCATACATTCGCTGGTAGTTGTCGGACGCATATGTGATTTCGCTTGGAGTGAAGCCCAACCATCGGATGGTTTCCTCGATGGCCACAAAGTATTCTCCCTTCTCAGCGTCGGGGTTCGTGTCATCGAATCTAAGCAACGTCGTGTCAGCAGGAACCCGGCGCCAGCGGCCCGTCGAGAGCTTGAAAATGTCGCTACCTAAGAATCTATGGTCACTTAGTCGCTTGTATATCAAAGGTGTTAGCAGGGG
>PXNZ01000190.1:0-104732 GCA_003012085.1 Trichoderma brevicompactum | reverse complement strand
ATATATATATATATATATATACGTCTCTCTCATAGAATCTATTTGTTCATTTACCTACTCCTCAAAATCTATCCATATTCCAGCAAATCCCATCACCATGAGCGTCGCCGCCACCGCAGTCCCAACATCCTCCTCCAACCTCCTCTCCGTTCCCTCCCCCGTCGCCGACGCCACAAACCCAACTCGTCCCTCGTTCAACTCCCAAAGAACCCAAGACCGTCTCCGCGAGGGCGAGGGCCTCTACGCCATGATCTTCCGCACCGACAGCAACCTGCAGCGCGGCCGAAAGTCCGTCTTCAAAGAGACTGGCCTGGACGACGACACCGACACCGCCAGCGAAATGACCGACGCCTCGTTCCAATCGACAGTCACGTCTCCCTCGTCGCAGGAACTGTCGCCGTTTCCATCGCCTCAAGGCCGCGTCCAAGGCCGACCTCTGGAATCATGGTACGTCTGGGCTGTTCTGCTTGCGTGTTTCGTCCCGCGATAATTAATGCTTTGTCGTGAAAAGACGCCATCCCTCCCTTTTCTTATACCTTTCTTTTATCGAACAATTAAGCATCACGCTCGCTCTCGGATATATATATTGCATTTTTTTTTTCATTACCCTCATGGCGTTGAGGAGATGTGTCTATCGCTTAATACCCATGTGCTGCAGAAGCGGTACTCGTTTAACGAATCATCTGGTGGAGTAAACTGGAAACAAACCAAATCATCTTGGCACTCTCGTTTTGAACGCTTCTTGGAATTTCAATTAGTGGACATTTACATAGGAATTGGAACAAAAGTTGACAGTCAAGGCTGCTGTCATGGAAATGACATGATAGTATGTGTCAACTTTGCAAAATACGTCGCGTACACGTATATATAGGTAGTCTTTTTTCGTTAATAGGAAATGTATTTCAGAATGCATTCCTTAATAGTAGTAGTACTCAAAACAGGGGTATATATATATATATTCACACGAGCCAACATAAAATGTACTCCAACACGATACTAGTTACCCATAATACCGTGATACATGCTTGAAACCAAAAAAGCCGCTCAAAACAACCTCCAAATCCACAATGCAGCCTCCCCCAAAAATACGTATATATCTACCATAATGGTGCCATGTACAGAATCCCAAACGCCAAGGCCGTGCAACTAGACGGTCCTAATATCATCAATCATCGACAAGATGAAGAGAGGGAAAAGAAAAAAAAAATAGCACAGGAACAACAAAAACAACCACAACGACAGAAAAGAGATGCAAAACAGTCCAAATTACATCTTTTGCAATTCCTCCTTGGGAACCGTGCCAACAAAGGCATGGCCCAAAAAGTGAAGCCAAGTCTTGTTCTTTTCCTTCTTCTTCTTCTCACTCTTACGCTTCTTGCCTGTTGCTTCGGGGTTGTCGTTTACGTCTTCTCCTGATTCTGAATCTGTGTCTTCGTCGTATGCGTCTAATGCTTTGCTTTTGCCTCCACTGTCTTTCTGACCCATCTTATAGGCCAGCTTCAGGAAGCTGCTAACTGTCAAGTCGGGCAGCTTGTAAATCTTGTCGTCAAATGTGCTGTACTCGACTTCGTACTGAAACTCGCGAGGGTTCGGCTTTCCGTGCTTGGGCTCCTTGTGATCGTGCTTGCCCTTGCGCCACTTGGCGATGTCGACACTAGCATCGTCTTCTGGGATATCGTCATTGATGTGAGTGAGATTGGCATAGTACTGGGTATATCCAGTCAAGGTGAAGAGCTGGGGGTAGTAGCCAGGGCCAGGAAGCGAGCTCTTAGGCGGATCCAGAGGAACGACCAGGTCGTGGTCCTTGGGCGGCTTACGGGCCCCGCCCTTCTTGCCCTTTCTCTTCCTGAGAATCTCGGCCAAAATCTCCTTCTTATTTTCGTAATCGCGGGTGTCCTCGTGCGCCAGCGTTAGCGGTGCGGGCGGGTTTGCCTGGTCGTATGTATCCCGCCACACAGGCACGTTTTCGACTCCAGTAATGTTGTACTCAACAATGCGAAGCGTGGGGAAATAGTTTGGAACAACGCTTGGGCTGATGAGAGAGAGCTGGTATCGCTCAGCGTACTTGCCGCCAATCTTTGCCAGCTTCTTCTTCTTCTTGTCCTTTTTCCCCTTCTTATTTTTCCCCGCATCCGACTCCGTCTTCTCGTCGTCTCTATGGCGGGGTTCTTGATCCAAGTCGCGGGTAACAGACTTGGGCAGATCAGCCCACGTGTCCCGCAACTCTTGGAGGTAATCCTCCTTGGACGAAATCGCCACAGTTTCCTCAAAGGAGCCGCGCTCTTTCAATTGGTCAGCGCCAAGTTCCGGGGTCAGGTCCTTAACGTCCTGGAGCAGGAAATGGTCAATGTTCATGTGTCCATATAGAGAGCCCACAACCACATCGCGATACTGTTTCAGCCACAACGTATACTTTTGCCAGCAAGTCTCGTCCCAGTTTTGCTTGCTCTCAGTCCGGGCGGGCGGCACATGCCCCATAAGAATGGCCTTGACGCCTCGTTCCCTCAGGATTTGCAGCTGCACGCGCAGCCAGTCCAGGTGCTTATACCCGGGCTCCGATGGGTGGGCGCATCCATCAACGCCGGCGTTGCGATCGAAGAAATACATTGTGTTCAAGCTGAAGACGGCAAGGTGGTTGGGGATGACCTCGACGTAGAACCAGCCGCCAAAGGCAAAGGAATGGCGCTGCTCCTCGGGGATGAAGCGCCTCCAAATATCGCTGTAGGTCGCAAACCACTTGTTGGGGCCTGGAAGCATGATGTTGTGGGGGAGGAAGTCATTGTTGCCAAACGTAGGAATGATGGGGATATCGAGCCCATGCTCGGGCGTTGAAAAGGTCTCGACGAATTTGTCGGCGATTATGCGGTTCGTCCTTAGAATCTCAGGTTCGTGGCGCGGATTCTGCTCGTCGCTGTCGTGCCTGGCCGAGTCGCCGGTCCAGATAACAAAGTCGATGTCATCCTTGAGATTCTCTTGGATCCAGGCAAAGGTAGAGTTGATGAGCGAAAACGGCGAGTCGCAATCGGTCTTTTCGGCGCCATATGATCCAGCCAATCCTTTTCCCCGATGGCATGCGATGCCCTCTTCGGTGGAGGTGTGCACTTGGTAAAGCTCGTCTGGGTGGAAGTCTGTCTCAAATTGTCGCAGTCAGCCCAAGATTCTACCAATCATCTCAGGTTGATGCAATGTCGCATTAATTGATTGATTGATTAGAGAGATAAGGTCGGTTGGTAGTGGGTGGTGCCACTGTGCCAAAATGCAAGGCCCCAGAATTACAGCGTCGCATGCAGATGATAGCGACAGCGGCAGATACCGTGGAAGCGGCAGTAGAACAAAAAGAAGCTTCTGGTGTGTGTGCATGTGTGTGTGCGTATGTGCTGATGGCCTGCGGGAAAAAAATCAAAATTCAACTAGACGCACCTGAGATATGCAGGAACCGACCGCTCAGTTTCCGCGACGCCTGCAGTGGTAGCGCATCGAATTCGGACTCAATCGGACTCAGCACCTTTTGATCGTCCAGGCGAGATGCTGTAGGCAAGGCGAGGGCGCTGGCGCTCCAAGATGCAGCGGCCAGCAACATCAGCTGGTATTGCCGTCGATGGCGGCGAGACATGGTGGGAGGGTGGTTCGGAAAACTAGGATCGTGCCGGGAATGTGACAAGTGAGGATTTTTTCTGCGCTGGCTCTAGGTATTCGTCTCGTAGGAATGCTGCTTGTATATAACGCAGGGTATGGCGAAGAATGCAATTAGGAGGAGGAGTAGGAAGAGAATAGGTAATGCAAGAAAATAATACAAAAAAAGAGGAAGAAGAAAAGAAGACGCGATGCGCGCGATCCGAAGAGAAGGCGAAAAGGCGTAGGAGTCGCCGAACTTAAAGATTCATGGCTGCCAACAAGGCTCGCTCTGGGCAGTCTGACGCCAGTTGATTTTTTAGGGGTCCAGGGGCTAAAAGATTTTTGACAGCGGCTGCGAGTTTGGTGGTGTGGCAGCTTCTGAGGCTCTGAGGCTATGAGGTCATCGGTTGAAAATCAGCAGTCGATGGCCCAAACTCTTTTCTCGGCTTCTTCCTCTGAGCCGCCACCGCGAGTTGAGACAGTTGAGTTTCAAGCTTTTGGAGGATAGATGACGACGGACAGACGGTTACTGGTGATGTAGCCTATCTGGTAGGTAAGTGTAGTGTTGGAATGTCGAGAAATGAGAAATATAAAAAAGGACAAGAACGCCATGAGCCAAGCAAGAGAGACGCCACCGACTCTATTAATAACAAGAATACAGCATCACAGGCCCTTTATTTAAATCGCTCTCCGCCGTGATCCATTCTCTCTTCTCCTCTCCTCCCCCAGCATAAAAACCTTGATGGCTCCAGCCCAGGGTCCTGCTGATCCATCCCTCCCACTTGGCTATTGGGGTTTCCCCCCTCAATATTTCCGAGATGCGATGCATCGGTCTCCACAGACAGTTTAGCGGTTCAACGCTCACTCAGCCCTTTTGACCAACCAATTCAACGCATCTGCGAACCTCATCGCCGCAAGGGAGGGGCAGGCGCTCTGGGCAGCGTTTGTCTGACTCTCGCCAGCGTCTCACTCCCCCGCCAACAACAGCACGATGCTAGCGATATCTGGCTTTTTATTTGCCTTTTGACCGTCTCGCCTAGCTCCCGCCTGTGATTCCGAGCAGCCGGGCCCTTCGTTCTGCTCTTGTTTGTTTTCTGCCAGAGCCAATCTCGACGCTAGCCCGCCTCCACGTGCAACGAACGAGACGCCATCATTCACTCGCCCACCAGGCGCCACCGCCGCAGCGAACAGGCTGCCAGAGCATGAGCACGAGCACGCGACTCTGAAGTTATTGTCTTCTCTCTCCATTTGCCCTCGCTGCCATTATTTGCCAGTCGTTCCATCTTTTTCTCGTTCTGAGCAGAGACCTTGTCTCACCCATGCCAGGCGGAAGGTGGGATGAAGATCGTGGCTGCGCACCAGGCTCACCTGAGCACTTTTAGAGTGGGCGGATGACGCGCGAGCCATGCGGTAGTTGATTTTCGGTCGCGTGCACCAAAACGGCCTTGCAGGTCTTTTGTCTTTAATACGGCACAGGCCTTTAAGCCTAAGCCTATAGAGCTATAGAGAGCCATGCAGGGTCTGGATCGATGCTGCTGTATGTAATGCTGCTGCAGAGCTGATGTCATTCTACCAGCATAATGTAATGGTAATTATTCTTCTGCGGCTCAAAATCCTCATGGCGAGCGACGGCTCTCTCTATTTTCTGAAACATTTTGCTGCAGCCAGAGACTATTCGTCTATTTCACAGACCGACATGACAACATGACACTGGTGTTCTGTAGCATCTTTGTCTCACCACCAAGAGCCACCGCCTTGGTATGGAGCAGCATAATGACCCAAGCATCAAGATATGTCCCGCCTTGGACGCACATCTCATGCTACCCCAAATTGCCTAAGCGGCACTAACTTGCATCCCATTGACGATCCCCCCAACTAGTGGATTTTGCCACTGTGTTACCTTTCAGCTTCTTGGTGCGCCGTAACCCTCGGTGTGGTGCCCAATCGATGCTGTTCTGGATCCCAAACACCAACCCTCCTAAGCTATAAATCAGAAGAAAATGCCTCTTAGCCGGCGCACGGTGATATCATATTGCTTTACTCCATAAACACTACGCTTGTCCGTCCAAAACAAAATGACGATGCTGAGAATAAGCCGCCCCAAGCATTGGCATTCGGGGCTGTGAAGATGAGCATTCGCTCTCCATCTTACGGAGTGCCCGTGCAATTTTGTCTGAGCCCCGCCACAACGTATCAAAGAATACTTCGTACGGGCACTTTTCTACACGGAATATTTTGTCGACATCACCGCCTGCGCTAGTCCTAAACCGGAATCCTGCCAAACCATCCACTTTTCTTCAATTTTTCCCTTCCCTTTTTTCTTCTTTTTCCTTTCTCAACATCACGCAACACCCTCAACATGAGCACCTGATCCAAGGTGCAAGGCCTTCTCATCATAACAATTTGTAGATACGTCGCAGTTGCAGGTTCTACGTTGCCAGACCAATATTTGCCGCTCGTTTGAGGGGGGTCATAGATTTCTTTCTCTGTGATGGCCCCCCATGGTTTTCGTGGCTACATGATTTGTTTTGAAGAGTGCTCGCTTGGAGAAGCCGGCTGATGACGCACGTAGCCTTTTCCCAGCAGGAGTTCCCTGTTTATCTGATGTTTCCGTATCGCCTATTATCGTGGGTTTCTCGCACAAGACACGCATTTCGTGTCCTTGACTTGCGAACACGCGCAGCTGTCAATGGGGCTCTTGACTGCACATGGCCTATGGTATTCGGCAAACTGAAGGAGAAATTCCATAATTTAAAATACCCAAATGCATGACATGTCAGCTTGAACGACCGCATAGTCAGACTGAGTTCCGGATCATCATCTCCATCAATTGTAGAGTAAACTGGACCTATCTAGGTAGACAAATTCCAGACGGGGATTTTTCAATCTACCAGCCCACAGCCAAAAGGTTGATCTAAGCGAGCCTCACCACGATAGGCTTACTCCCCTTAGGTTGATACTGGAGGGGATTGGGCCGATCTTATGGAGATAGATGCCTGACTAAAGGCAATGTGCTGAATACTACGTAGATTTCCAACCGAACTATCTCTAGCATGCTTTTCTGTTTATAAGTTGTTGCCTAGCTCTCCTCAACAGGCCTTCTGCATATATGTCATACTACGGCAACTAGATAAATTGAATGTGCAACATGGATAACGACGCATTTCCCTACTTTTCCAAATTTCCTCTAGAAATACGCCGCTTCATCTGGCAGTACTGCTTACCGCAGCGTATAGCAGAAGAAGACGTCCCCCATGTCCTTCT
The DNA here is from genome assembly GCA_003012085.1 of Trichoderma brevicompactum. Classification (NCBI taxonomy): domain Eukaryota; kingdom Fungi; phylum Ascomycota; class Sordariomycetes; order Hypocreales; family Hypocreaceae; genus Trichoderma; species Trichoderma brevicompactum. The sequence goes on along the minus strand of PXNZ01000190.1, from coordinate 97,853 downwards.
CGATGGCAAGGAATCTCGTCAAGCATGCCGGGCAGTCCATACAACGCACCAAAACGCCCAGCCGCCAGCCATCTCATCCGTAAACAAAGAGGCCCGGCAAGTCGTGCTAGAGCGAGGATACAGCATGAGGCTGGATGAAAAGACTAGCCTGAAGGAAATCTGGGTTCAGCCGTGCCGGGATGTCCTGCATATCAACCTGCCGCGGCTGTATCGCGTTGTTTACGGAAGTACCGAAGGCTTTTTGAGCCCGATGACCATGTTCCTGTGGCGCGCGGAGAATCACGGTATGCAGCCTTCGATAGTGGCGAATGTTATCCATCCTTTCAGCTTGAAGGCGCTGCTGGACGGCGCTGCTGCATCCAAGAGCCCGAGTATTCGCTCCAATGGGATAGATAACGTTGACGTGGCCGATATTACCGATATTGCGGAGTGCGCCGATATCCAAAGCATAGGCGTAGCCATGGCGGCGATCTCTCTGCACATCACCAAGGAAGCGGCTTTGAGGTCTGGTTTGTTTGGGCTACTGGGCGATGCGCCTGTTCAGATGGTGGATTTTAACGACGACTTTCGGCTGGGGCAATTCCACACATTATTCAAGGAAAACCCATCGGACAAGGAACCGGCCATTCAAACGCTCTTTGAAACATTGCAGAGCTCTCGGTTCAAAAGGGCGGTGGAATCATGGACGAGACAAGCTCAGTGGATCATGCTCGCGTACATGTGGCAGAGTGCACGAGATCGAAAACTCGACATTCTTGGGACGGATCCGGGCGCAGCGTGGGTTCCAGAGCTATCAGAGCAAACCGTCATCGAGATGGATCGGTATTTGCCTAATGACGAGCATCCGTGGGTGAAGCAAGCCTTGCAAAGTGCGCCCAAGCTGCGTCCTCAGATCATGGTGCGATATTGTACCAACAATTGTCCTATGAAGGAGCGACTTTTCAACAATTCTGGGACACCATAAAATAAAAAAGGCCGCATGTAGTGAGGAATGAGATGCGATGACGAAAGATTCTCTTTTCCAACCCTTGGTATCCATACAATTGAACAGTCCATGATTCATTGCACAGCGCCAAAGATGGTTAATATAGCTTACATCTTGGTTGTAGCCTCGACGTGCCTCAACAATATTACTACATCTTCAAGCCTTCTAACGCAGTTTCTCACTTCTTGTTTCACCTTTCTAGAACCTGCCTCACCCTTGTTCATCAGTTGATGGTCTACCTCATGTCAAATGTCATACCAGCGGCCGCTGGAAAAGAATCAGTATACACAACACTGAAACTCTCGCTCATCGTGTGCTTTTTATACACGTCGTTATTCTTGTGAGCGCAGATCTCATCGTGTTAACACGGCCATCGGCAGGCTACCTGTCGTGTACTTAGGGCTTGTCTTGTAGTCAATGTCTTGAGCCTCGCCCATGACGTTGTCAAAATTTTGTATCTGTTCCAATTCTTGAAGATTTTCAACTCAGTGAGGTCTCCCTAGAGACACCACGTTTCTGGTAATCTGCCCTTTGAGTTGGCTATATATAGCCCGAGTCTGAGCCGTATTGAAATGGCTTTCTATAATACACACCCATTTTCATTATAGTATTTTGCTGTGTATTCTTTGTCTGTATTACCGGAGAAGGCAACGCGCTGGCGTTGAATGGCTCTCCAAACCATCCACAAGGAGTGTGGTTTTCCATCAATTTACTCTGCATAATTGGCATTTCAAGCTCTTCTGATTCTCCATTCAACCATTTACCCAGTGCTGTCATGGAGAAATCATTGGAAATCCAGGGGTCAAGATCTGAAGTTTTCCGAAATGTAAGAATTTCAATTTGGATAGCAGCCCAGATACGTCCGAGGTCTGGATTTCCACAAGGATAGCTGGATTCGATATCGTGAATTCCAAAGTCAAACAATTCACATGAGTCCTCCACAGTTTCCGTTTGAACAGATACGCCATCGTCATCATCGTAGCCAAAGCTTGCATGACGGGGACTAAAAGTGTCTGTATTTGGATAGTACAAACTTTCGTCGTTGATACCTATGGTAGTATGTTGAGTGCGAAAGTCAGAATATTGAATAATATCGGCGTCATCAGTGGTGATGCCATTCATCGGCTCAATATTCCCAGATTTGGCTAATCGTAAGATCCCGCGCATACATTGCCATCCTATCTGGCATTCGGGACTCCAGAGTCGTACTGTAGCTTGCGAAATTGTTTGTATGAAGGCTTCGGCATCCAAATATGCATGGCTGCATACGTCTCTAGACGGAAGCCCCAGTATTTCATCAACTGACACTTTCTCTTTAAGAGAAACATCGGCGCCTAGTCGTAATAGACATACAAGAACCGCAATGGCACCAAAGAGCGTTTCCCCTTGAACACCTGACTCGGCTAAATAGTATGCGAATATTATAACCAAGTGAAGAGGTCCAAGAGATAGTATATCGCCACAACTACCACAGTGTCTCCTGAACAGTCCACTCGAGTGATTGATATGAGAATGCAAACTCCCTGGAGGGAAAATGGCAATAATGCTATGACAAACAGCTTGAACCGAGCTATGGCAAAATGGATGCTTCCAACTGAGTGGAATGTGGCAGTTGCCGCTTTGGAATAGTTGACGAATTACCGGAGAATCTGCATCCCATCTGCCACAGATATCCTTTTCTTCGCCGGGGTATATGTTGCTGTTAGCAAAGCCGGGGCTAACTTTGTTCGGATGAACATTCGTGTGTGAGCGTAGGATAGATATTATCAAGCTATCAAGAATCGTGTGTCCCATGTTATCCACATTATGACGGGGGACAGGATATTCATAGCGGAGATGGCGTATAAGCGCGGAAAGTAAGGAGCAGCAGGTATTGCCACCGTCCAAGTAGCTAGCAGCTATGTGGTAAGGATGAATATCACTAAGAGATTCGAAAAAGCCTGACTTTCCATTAAATCTGTCAAGAAGAGATTCCAGCAGCTCCATATTTCCAGCCATTATCGCAAATATCAAGGCGTCCAACTGTATAGAGTCCGGATTCATGCGCAAGGATTCAGCGATAAGAGAGATGGAGACTGGTAGGTGACCAGCTGATGAAGAGGTGAAGGTTCTTTCAGCTGACTTTTTTATTAACCGCAAAAATGAATATTTTTTTCGCTTCTCTGGTGACCATGATTTCCATGAATGCGTCTTCTTAATATCGAACTTGATCGATGCCTGATAATCTTGATAAGACTGATAATCTGGGCAGGCTTTGTGTACCTTCCAATCAGCCATGTGGACCACCCTCCCACAAAGTTGTGTTGGTGGGCTGACCGATGAATGACACTCCGAAGGTGATGGCGCTAATAAGTAACTTAAGGGGGATAAATGACTTGTGAGAGGCGTTTCCGATGGGTCAAAAGTCATAGCAGATATCATTTCCTTCGTCCACGACCGAGGTCCTTTTCCCCAGTACTTGGCTGTAACAAAAGTATGAATCCAGAATTCATGGAAGAAATTTGTCAGAGCACTATTATAAGTTAACGACTAGCTAATCTTTGAAGCAGATATCGCTATAGCAGACATACACATGATCCTCTCTTTCACAATTGATAAATAGCTCTTGGAAGCGTCCCTGTAAGAATAGATTAGACTGATCTTGTATGAATTTGTGTTGGATAAGTTTCATTGACGGTGAAGGTATAGATGGTGGAGAGGGACCGTAGGCACCTTGCAGGCTATTTATCGTTATGTAGACTGGGGTACTGGCGGCATGATCTTCAGACTGCGAAAGCGCGCCTGGCAGCAGAGTTGTCGACCTGATCAAAGCGGCATAAGGGAGATTCCATGAAGTTAGCCTAGACATAACTATCAGCACATTAACAACGCCACCTAAGACAGAATGCTTAGGACTTACACCTCCGGCGCCATAGGCTCTACTACATAACGACGAATTTTGTCTTGAAGATGTCTCTTGAGCTGCTTCTTGTCTACCAGTTTGCCTTTCTGGAGTGTGATGTCGGATATTCTAGTTCCAGCACGGGCCCTCTTCCCAAGGACAGTTGTGACATTGTCTTTCTCATGGTTTAATATGCGCTTGCGAACTTCCCACTTGCGAAGTTGATACTCGAGTTGATTTTCACTATGGTTCCCAGGACTCATGTAAGTAAAAACGAAAAAACATCTATAACAGAATATTTGGCAGCAAATACTGTAGCGAACTGACGTTATATGGAAAGAAAACTTGTGTCTCATGAATTTAGCAACTTGGCGCATCGTCATATGCTTGCTCTGTGGGCCATTGCTTCCCATATATAATTGAATAATGATGGGCTTGAATTGTTCTAATCTTTTTGCATATGGCAATCCAAGGAATTTTTCCCCATTGGAGTGAGGAAGTGAATCGGTGGAGCTCATGGCCTAATTAGACGTAGGTAACAATGTGCTGAGAAACGACAGAATACAAAATAACAGTGGTAGTAGTTAACAAATTTGCGTATACCTAGGTGTGCCGAGAGTATAAGCGCTTACAGCATATTGCACACACTACGCCAGTGGGCGGAATACGTGGCTTAATATAAGCACCCAGGAACACAATACATACTGATGGCGATGCAGCCACGCATTGGATTGGTTGTGAGCGTCTCGCTCTTTTGGATACATAGAGCCATGCTTGTGGGGCAAGGGGCTCAGGTTTCCGATGCCTTGCTGATACGGTTCAGGCTCAGACAGGGGTTCCATCTCTGCCCATGTCTGAGCTAGTCCTAGAATAGCCTGCCTAGACGGGGTGTTTCTTCTTCGACAAAACCTCGTGGGCCAATGAGAATTCTACGTACGAAGTACGGAGTAGCTATTAGCGGATCCTCTAGCAGCAATATAGAACAGGCCTTTGCTAGATTACCCGTTGCTGCTAGCACAAAGACCTACTAGCATGAGTTGGTATATCGCCATGCCTCCTTCGTTACACCAGCCAACACGGTCCCCTCAGGTCACATAAGTATGTATCCTCCCTTACCTGCGTGTATTCCTTTATTCCTCAAAGTAGGTTATCAATAGTCGCCTTCTCTTCTAGAATATTTATATGGCTCTTTTGCTTTTTTAGAGTCTACCACTTGACATGCTTTCTCTACTATCGGGTGTTAGCATGAACACCTCCAGCCCCAGCAATTTGAACGCTATGTAAGTAAACCGTGGAATTTCTTGCTCGCAAATACCATTCAAAGCCCTTGAATGTTCAAATCTTTTAATACCTATACCAAGAATTTTACTACTGTTATTATCTTCCCTTTGCATTGAACTTGGGGTCAAATAATACTTGTTACCCATAGTCAAGTTCCCAACTCGCTCCAAATATAATCGCAGGTCAAGGGTGTTGTACATTGCAGCGCTCCCCCCAGAAACTAGCCGTACTGCTTTATATTACTAACTTCTTTTCTTCTTTTAGAACTGTGGTGGATGCAAGGAAAGCAATGACAAAGAGCGAGTCTCTCCAGCAATCCCCCCAAATGGGCCGTCGTGCCAGCGTTCAAAAAAGCAGCCCAAGCGTTACCAAGAAGCTACACAATAGGGATATGGACAAGTCCCAGAAGATGCCCTCTATGGTATCAGGTTATAATTCCCTGCTATTGGTATGGAACCCTAGCCAATGGATCTACCCTTCCTCATAGGTTAATGGCTCACACTAGTAAACTATACTAGACCACTCGATCAGGAAAAAGGACCTCCTCTTCGATCCCTGAAGCCCTAAAGTCAGGCACGACGCACGATCTTATGCAGTAGAGGAAACACACTTTATGACCAAAGCCCTCCATCCCTGTGGGGCGATATTTTATATTTAGCATGACAAAGATACCTATAAACACCCAATTCATGAGAGAGTGCTGTTTTTATCCTAGGGTGCTTGTTAACAAGGTCATTTATCGGGTTGGGCGGTGAATCCATAGATGGAAAGTATTGAAGCTTAACGTATACGTCGCACATTGAATGGATGACACATGGGAAAGATCTCAGACATCAATATAACAATCTTCTTTATCATTTGCATCTCTATATTATAAATCGTGTGCCTTTAGCTCCGGTATGTGTCCAGATACTTTTTGGATTGGGGTTACTTTAAGACTTCGACTATCAGAATTAGTCTCAGGATTAGGATAGGCGATCGACGAAGATGATACTAGCGCTAGAGGCTATCTTAGCAGCAAGTAAGCTTATCCTGCTGTTAGCTATGGAGGTTTGTGGGGTAAGAATATCCCAGACCACGATGTTCGCACAATATCCGGCAAGTGATTTTGAAGCAAAGTAGCAAGTTGCCATGTAAAACATTCCTGCCAGTTGAAAATATAGTCAGCAAAAAAATACATCTTGCAATCTCTCGCGGGTAAGCCGGGACAAAAAGGAGGGGCTTCATGCTTGCGACAATGCACACAATCTACGGTGGTGAATCGTGGATTTCTGATCTACATCATGGGAAATCTAGAAAGCTTGGCGACAAAGATCTGTATATACGTAAGCAAATATCGATTTAAATTTCGTTACGAAGTGTGGAGGAAGTACCATTACTATTACCTAGACTTCTTCGGATCTCAGTAATATTATATCGTCAAATTCGTTATATCTCATCAAACTATTTGGTAGTCTCTGATTCTAGAGTGTACAATAGTCATCTAATAGAGAACCTTCAAATTCCCACATCGATGCTCATTTGTTAAGACATTCTAAGAAATCACACACCATCATCGTCTTCTTTTTTTCATCAAATGATTTACATAAATCACATCTACCAAAGAAAAAGCTTCCTGCTAGAACTCGGCGTTACTGGCAGCAATGCGGATGAGTAGCCGCCATCATGCGATCGTAAATGTGGTTTCACCCCATCCATACGTTCTCTTCAGCCGGCGCGCAAATATTGGTATCAAGTATCCTTCAATCCGTGACTTGTGAGGACGATGCACCGTGAACGATTTCTTTACATTCATACTATCCGGTGGTAAGAACGTGTAGACAGAGCCATATTTGGGCATAACGGAAAATCCCAGCTCGGCCATGGCACCTTCGAACGCGCTCCAGCTTACCGAACCTCGAGTTTCCGACTTTTTGAAAAGCGTGCGTAAAACCTCTCCCACTGCTTGACTGACTTTGAATACTTGCTGGGGTTGGGAGGCCTCTTCTTCGAGTGTCTCAGGGGTTGGTATTATCTCAAAAATCGTCGAATTAGAAGGGCGAGTCTTTTCCTTATGTCTTCTTTGTTCCACTCTCTCGCCTACAGACTGAGGGGTTGTAGTTGGAAGAGGAATATACTCCGTCTTATCTAATTTTGCTTTGGTCGTCTGATACTGGGTTCCAAGATCCGCCAAGCATTCCTCCATAAGGTCTTGGTAAAGGAACCCTAGTTTGGAACCAGTTTTACTGACAACAAATTGGTCAAGTGTTTTCAATGCCCCGGTCGTCATTCCGGGCTCCAGTAAATTATCGATTGGCACTGCAAAATCTCGTAAATCGATTTCGTCTCGGATTTTGTTTAATTCCGCTTCCAACTCCTGAGATCTCGAAACAAACATTTGACCCTTCTTGCGAGAGAGGGCTGGCATTGAGATGACTGGTGAAAGCTCTTGAATGAATGAGGTGATTACAATCAAATCACCCAATGCATCAATCTCCCTCTCTTGCAAACTCTCCCGGTCAAGGGGATGAGACTCGTAGAGATCACTCAGTTTCTTAATCCATTCAACTGCCTTAGAGGCGTTAGTCTGGGACTGACATAGACGCAACACATAGTGTAGCTGCGGATCAACTCTGGTCAGCTCCTCTGGCTGGATCTTCATGTTAACCTTTGCGTTGCCGGTGTTATCGTAAGAATTGGCTATACGCTTGAAATACTTTGCGCCTATACCGGTCTGAACATGCCTGATAAAATGAGCTTGAGCACGGCCGTATTCTAGATGACAGAGGTTGGAAATTTCTTGGAGAATAATGGGTCGGTAAACTTTGTCCGTAGCCGAATCCTTTAAGAGCTCGAGAAGGCGGCATATGTAATTCCATATGGTAGCCCCTTTGACCGCGCTATGAACTGATTCGAAAAGTGCACTGCTAATGTATTTATCTGTGTGCACTGGCAAGTGGCGGCCTTTGTCGTCTACGACGAGCTCTGGTCGACTGAAGAACCAAACGTTGACGGCATGAGCAAAGACGACCGGCTCGGCAGAGAGGATGTTTAGAAACTCCTCAAGACAATCTTTCTGATCTTGAGCGCTAGAGATCAGGTCCGGGAGGGAAAGTTTCTTTGGTCTTTCTTGAATTGTAAGCTTCGAAAGAGCAGCCGATGCTGCGTCTTCGGATTTCTTGGATCGCTGCTTGTTGGACCTTGTTTGAGAACCTAGGTCGAGAATGTCCTCAATCAAAATATTGAAAGTTTGCAATAAAGTGAGCTGCCTTTGCAAGATAAGCTCTCCTGTTGACTGAGGGACACACAGCCCAGCTCTAATTGCGGGTGCGAAGGCCGCCAATGTCTCTTCGTGGTTGGATAGAATCTTGAAAGAATCTCCGTACCTTTCCTCCATGAAAAAAGTGTAGCTGTCTTTGAAGGGATTAATGTGGCGAAGGTTCTTTTTCGCCATCATCTCTATAATGAAGTCCCGATCTCCTGGTCGGTCATGAATGCCCTCGCAATATTGCTGAAACAAAGACGTTGTAGAGCGGTGCTTTAGGTGACCTAGTAGAAATTCCGGCTCAGATGAAATGTCCTGCAAATTCAGCTCGGGTACAAATTTATAGACATTTCCCAGAGATATATCTGAGGAATGCCGAAGCACCACTCCATCTGCAGCCCCCGCCTTGAGGCATCTCGCTCGCTGATTTTTGTCGAAGGAGCGCCATATGGTGTCGATTTTGGGGGCATGGGTTTTGTATTTCCGGGCGAGGTCGCTGTGTAACTCCTTTAGCGCCTCGGCGCTGGAGTTTGGATTCATTGGATCAATCAGCCGCAAATTATTTAGATAAATTTCGTAGGTAAACCTTGCTGCTATGGGAACGTTGGCTTGGGGGGAAGGTGGTAGATTGGAAATCTTGATGAGAGAAATCCAAGGATTATGCACGATCGACTTCTACCATGGAACATTTCTAGGTTGGTTTGTGTGGGGTCACGTGGACCAGCTCAGATTTGACAGAACATCGTGTACATCTCGGGAGGCGGGCGGAGCTGGCATTGGGTACGAATCATCATACAACCTGATTATTTGAAATTCAGTATGAATTCAGTGCCAAGCATGCAGAATTCATGAGGCTGCTCCTCGCTCATGGCAGGGAGTATAAAGGTGAAAATACATTGTATCCCAGTAAGGAGTGCTCGCCAACTAAGGATTATACCAGAGAAGCAGACCGGGAGACCATAGCTGGCAGCATATCGATTTCGCTTCCAACGACTTACAAAGAGATTTATCGATTTTTGCTTGACCGCCATGCCAAATTCCCTCTTGTTACTCGCTTACTGGCCACAAACCATTGCCTCGCTCCTTCATGCACCAACGGCATCCAATTATATGACAGTTTGCGTTCAGTCTGGCACAGCCCACTCAAGGCAACTGACACCGCGGGATCTGAAATGTCTTATGTACCACTTCAAAAGGTGTCCAAGCGCTCAGCCTGGCGGTATGGAGGCTTTATTATGTCGCGTCCAACCCGTTACCCGCCACACGCTCCCTCCATTTCTTCTTCCGCTTTTTTTTTTCGTTTACCAGGACGAAGAAAAAGCTTATACAACATATACTCTTTGAAAAATTCCCGATCGCGAGCCTTCTACTTCTGCATCACTCTACTATCTCATTATGCTCCATACGCTGTCTTTCTTCATGATTTTGATGCTAGGGTGTGTCAACTTCGTTACTGCCGATTATGGAGACAATATTGCCAACAATCTTGCTTCAGATTTGGGGCCGTAGGTGTCTTACGTTATTGCCTCTCGATTATCTTGACTTTCAAGCTGATCATGACTGTCACATAGCCTTCTTTCACTCTTTGGAGAAAGGGTAACTATGCAATTTATGAGCCAGGCCATGGGTTTGGCAGATTGTGTATTATTAGCCATGGCCCCGATTGGGATTATCACTATTGTTGTGAGCGCCATCCGAGTGGGAGGACCTGTATGGCTGAAAGCACTGGTGGGGCGAGCTAGGGAGAATCTTTCAGCTGCCGAGATAGAGCTCATGTCATCGACGTCAACAGAAACTTGTGAGCTTTGGAATGGCCAAAATGTCGTTAGATGCCACGGATCGGCCAACATATACCAGTTCATCTGCCTCGCTCCAAAGTCACGGAACACCAAGAGCTCGCCTCCCCCCTGTCCCACGTTCGAGTTTTTGAAGTTAGATGACGCCCTTGAATCAGGATTGATTAAACAAATGGGTGAGTACCCGTGCAAGATTGTATTAGTTCCATGGCTAATATGCTCCCAAGATGCAACTAGTCTTAGTTATGCGTGGAACCTGTTGAAATGCCATCCTGATGGTTTAAGAAATCGTCTTGGGGTTTTCCTAGAAAATTGCCGCAAGCACCTCTCGTCTTCCCAATGTTATATCTCTCAGAGGCGGACATATGGACAAAACAATCTACCTAATACTGATTCTTCGGCAGACGATTTTCGAGGCAGTGACCTCGAGTGTGCCATTCAACAAAACGGCATCACGCTGAATGAAAATACGAACAGGGCTCCGCCGAAAATTGCTGCCCACATTTCTCAGCAACCCACTTCCACTCTTGCAAATACAGAGATCAAGAATCCCGATAGAGAAGAAAAGGATCAACCAGATGAACATGCAAAAGGGGAACAACATATTGTCATAATACGAGATGTGGATGATTGTGCACCGAATATTTCACTCAATTGCCACAATAGAATCAATCGGGGAGAACTGTACATCGCGGCTGTGATTGGCATTTTTCTCCAGTTTGGCGTTCTCGCATTCGCTGGAGTTGTCACATTTTATCGAACGATCCATTTTAGTTACGCTTTTCCGTGTGTGACAATAGGAACAACCTTGGTGACACTCGGAACATTTCTATGTGTTATTGTCGTGGAGCAAAGTACAAAAAAGACATTTTACAAGGCTCAAAATGGGATGGAGACCTGGGTTGTTTGGCTGCAAAAGAGTCACACGGTAAACGATCAAGAGTTCAAACCATTCGCAATCTATCCTACTAGCAGTCGGAAACTTCTCGTCACGTCACGCCGGAGAAACGGGCAAGAGAGCAAAAGCCAGAATCAGAGCAGCGTGACAAAAGGCAATCTGGTTGAAGAGAAGGCTACTTCTCTAGGGTTAGAAGCAATCACTATTATTGCAGCTGGTATTTCTATTATCGGATTTATTACTCAGTTTATAGGGCTGCGCGGATATCTTTGGCCAACACCAGTTGCATATTTAGGGGCTACGATAACGATGACAATATTAAGAGCATGGGTCGGGCGTTATCTCGCGGAGCCCCCTGCCCAGAAACCTCTGACGCCAAATTTTGAACTTGACTGGCTTGCAGCGAGCTTAGAAAATTCTACTGAAACACCATGGGAGAGATACAAGTGCAGAAACGGGCAAGGTCAGCCGAAGAGAAAAATAGATCACCCATCAGATCAGGACGATTTTCAATGGGCAGTACGCACTGGTGGTCCATGGGAACATCAGCTCATGAATACGGCCGATGCTCGCTGTGCCAAATTGTCGGCAGCGCAAAAAGTCTTGACAATACGAGAAAAATTGGGCCACATCACTAATTGGCAAGGACCATCTACTAAAGAAGCCATCGATTTATCACTCGCAATCGAAGCGGCGGCAGACGCTTTATTAAGCTCTTCATCTGAAAAGAAACTCTCATGGGCTATCCCAATAACATATATCACCTCGGACGAGTATGTTTTCGTCGAGCTAACAAAACATGCGACAGGTTGGAAGGTAAAGATAGAAGACGTTGATGCGCTTCTCTCGTTGTGGCTATACTCTAGCGTCCTACCATATTCAAGCCGCCGCCATAATACCGGCAACGCTCGATTTAACAGAGGACAAGAGCCTGGCTTAAGGCTCTGTGGCCCAAGTCAATTGAAAGAGACTCTACTTCGAGACCTTCAGCAGTGGATACCAGAATATGCTCCTGAGATCTTCACGCTCAGATTCTTACCGGATGGGGATGCATCAGCCGAGACAGTACTCAAGCAACAGATTGTTGGATTCGGAATGCAGTATTCAATGAATACAGGTTCTGCTACCAAACCAATTCACTATAGATATATGAGCCCACACAATTCCCAGGAGACAAATAATGCAACAGAATCTAGGGGTGGAGGCGGTCATAACGGTAATTATGCAACTGAAGACAGTCTTCTTGCGGTAAAATGTTACGATACACAAGGAAAGCTTTTCTCTCGAGACTTATTATTTTCATTTATACGTGCTGTTGCGAAAAGGCTAGATGTTGCTACATTGGAGGTATCAATCGAAAACCTGGCGGCGTATGACTCGATTTACTGGAAGGAATACAAATTTGCGAATGGTACCATATCGAAATTGGTCCAAAAGCTAGAAAAATATGGTTTTGGGACGCTGTCAGACGTCTACTTTGACGTTATTGCACCACTCAGCATTGAGAATAAGCTGTCCGATATTAGCAATCTCCTTGATGAAGCGCAAGGAAAAGCAGCAAACTACTTATCATCGTGCCAATGGTATGACTTGGGCCAGGTTTGTCGCTGGATATTCGACCTAGCAATGCAAATCAACCCAGAGAGTAGTGATTACCCGCGAGCCATTGCCATCTGTCTGGAATATATGTGCAGAATATTTCATGAAGACTTGCTGGAAAGAAATGAAAGAAGATTGGGGAACGAGTTACGCCACTTGATTCGAGATTTGCAGGACCGATTAAACCATGAAAGATTTACAAGTTCAATGGCGGCTCATTTTTCTAGGTTAATTTACCTTCGAGGCGATCTATGGCATAATGAATGTTTAGATTCGAGCTTACCCAGAGGTATGACAACATCATTCGAGGAGAGGGATATATTCCCCGCCAATTTTGGCATTACTCAAGCCCACCTAGCTGCTATCAAAGGCGAATTGGCTGAGGTAGAAGACACTTGGGAAATTCACCAGCGGGATGCCTTTGATTGGACCCCCCTTCACTATGCGGCACTAAAATGTCCAAATTTCTCATTTACTTCGAACGCTTTGCCTTATTTGCGTTCAGAGAATATTATGCGATGGACTCCTTTGCATTATGCTTGCCTTGAGGGAAATGAGTCGATGGTCGAATGTCTCATGGGGTTGCAGTTTCCAAGTCCTGTGGACTTTACTGGCTTTGATGGGGTAACGCCTCTGCATTGCGCTGCAAAAAATGGAAATATTAAAGTAGTTTCATGGCTCCTTTCACCTCCCACCGAAAGGTACGGCGCCTACTCTGATCGTGTTTTCCGAGAGCGAGAGGCCAGGGACTATAACGAAAGGTGCCCCATTCATTGGGCCATAGTAGCCGGACATATTGGTGTTGTCGAATTATTAAAAACCGACATCAGTCTCGAGGATCGCTTTGGATGGACCTCCTTGCATCTTGCCGCAGTATATGGACATCATGAAATGGTCGATTTCATAAGCGGGCAGCTGGGGGTAAACATAAACAAACTCGATAAAAGCTCTCGCACACCATTACATCTTGCAATTGAACACGGATCGGCTGAGACTGTGAGAGAATTACTGAAAGCTGGAGCAAACGTCAATATAGCGTCGGTTAACGGGACAACGCCTCTTCACGTGGCCTTGGGGGCAAAGGGAGGATCGCGAAGCAAGCTCGACGAAGTAATAGAAATCCTGCTCGCGGCTAGTGCGGACCCCAATGCTGCATGTCTAGATGGGACAACTCCCCTCCATCTAGCAGCTGAGCATGGAGCAAATAGTACTGTCCGCATGCTGCTGGAAGTTGGTGCAAACGTGAATGCCACATCACAAGATGGTACCACACCTTTACATAGGGCAGCGATTAATTCCAATGCCCGTGAAGAAATTATGCAAACGTTGATAAAGCATGGAGCAAATGCCAATCCAACAAATTTCCGTGGCGAAACGCCACAGGATATCGTCGCAAAGCATGATGTTTTGAAAAGGGAAGCATTGGGAGATTATGAGATTCAACTTCGCCTACTGAAACAACAGAATGACTTGAGACGGAATGCTACGCCTCACAAGACAGAGTCAAAGTAGATCTTTGTACCAAGAGAGCGGGTAGATGACTGAAGTTGCCTGTATACAATTTATTATTTCGCAAAATTATTACACGAATTATTATACATAGCTACAATGGGTAAACACGAAATTTTGTGCACGAGCTCCGCCAAGGATGCCACAGGCCTCCTCAGTTTTGGCTCCCTTGGAACCTTTTCAGCTGCCCATTCTCGGTGATCAACTCTCGAGGCGAGCCCATCTCAACTATTTTGCCTTTGTCAAGGATGACCAGAGCGTCAAACTTTCGAACAGTATGTAGTCGATGAACGATAGAGACAATAGTGTGCTCTGCAAATTCAGTCTCCAGGGCTTTAACCATGAGATCTTCCGTGTGATGGTCGACTGCGCTCATTGCCTCATCCAAAATAACGATCTTGCTTTCTTCTTTTCGTAAGATGGCTCTTGCCAAGCAGAGAAGCTGCTTCTGCCCATAGGACAGGGCTAAATCAGCCATATCGGTATCAAGGGAGCCGCTCTGGCAAACGGCGTCCCAGACTTCCAACCTCTCGAGTATAGCAATCATGTCGCTATCTGCAGGCGCTTCCGCACCTTGATCTGGGTTGTAAAGCAGATTGGAGCGTAGCGAGCCTGGAAATAGGACAGGATGTTGAGGAACTACAATGAAGCCAGAACGCACAGCCTGCTTAGACATCTGTGAGATGTCCAATCCGTCAACTGCGATAGTTCCAGAATAATCCAACAGCCCGAAAAGGGTTGAAAGTAGAGATGATTTCCCACTCCCACTTCGACCACAAATAGCAACTTTCTGACCTGGTTGAATTTGGAGCGAGATGTTGTGAAGGACAGGATCACCACCTTCTTCCTTTTTGGTGTAAAAGGCCTCTATGTTTTGCCATTGTATTTGGCCTTTGGAAGGCCAAGAAACGGAAGGCTCCAGTAGCAAACTATCGGTTGGTTCAACCTCTCGCGGAGTAATCGCCATGAACTCCTTAAGACGGGCAATGGCTCCAAGTGACGTCTCAAGCGACGTCCAAGATGCAAGAAAGTTGGCGAGTGACTGGCTGAATCCCAGTGCGCTGTACATGGCAATGGCCATATTTCCGGGGGTGGAACTGTGTACTGTGACACCGAAAAGAACAAGAAGCACCGCAGTGACGGTTACCAAAAGATCAAGTACCAAATTTAGCCAGCGTTGGATGGAGAGGAGCAGATAGTGTGGGCGTTGAGAGCGATCTAACAAACTGAGAGACGACTTGGTCATTGCAGGTTGCCAACGAAACGCCCTAATTGTCGATAGGCCCTCAATTGTCTCCAAGAGCTGCGTGTTTAGCGGTGCTTTAGCCTCAAGATCAAGAACACGGAGTTGGCGGGATGTCCGGAGATAGAATTTTTGCAGCGCGTAGAGTGCCAGTATTGCTACTGGCAATACTGCCGCCAGGTACTTGGCACCAACAATGATGAGGATTGCATCCGCAATGCATGATAGTAGACCTTTTGCATGAGATTAGAATGTGTTTCCGTATCAAAGGTGCTCAGAACGAACATACCCCAAGTGCTTGTATAAACCGCCGTAGGTAATTCTCGATCCACAAGAGACATATCTTGGCTAAATCTGGAATGTCACATTTAGCGTAGTCCCAATTATCCAACGAGGTTGAGAAACCAACCTGTTAACCAAGTCTCCGGTATCAACAGAGTTGAAGAAAGACATCGGTGCCCTAGACTCGTCAGACTCCTAACCTTGCTCTGTTTTATACAACTTGACTCACCTCATTGTAGCTTCTAACAATTGCCAGTGAAGCCACTCCGCAGATCGTGGAATTAAAACGACAAACATGAACCTGGATAACATAAATCAGACAAACTCGGATAAGAAGAAATAGGATTAAAACGCACCCGCAGTCGGCGCCAATAGCTGCAATCATAAGACAGAGGATTGTGACATATATACCATAGTACATGCCCGTGCTCGCTTCAGACTGGCCTTCATTTGCCTCTGTCCACCATTTGAGCCAGATTTCTATACCAACAGTTAGATATGATTCTCATTGCCTTTTATTGTCTTCAATCAAGAGCAAAAGGGTTCGGCAGGGAGGGTCCACTCACGAGCGAATTGCGCGAGGAATATTTCCATCGCCGAAAAGAACAGCGCCACAAGACCAAACTTCCAACCTATTGATTTGAAGTAATAGGCGTAAAGAGATGAATCTCCCATACGCTGAGTCAAATTTACGGTTTCTTCGGCCTCCGTAATTTGTCTTTGTATGATTGGAAGCTTCTCCTCAACCTCATCCACTGAAACTTCGGATGTCGAAGCAATGTCTCTGCTTTGCTGGTTCTTGAGCATCGCTACTGAATCCACCAGATCATTAAACGTTCCCTGATGAGATATCCAGCCGTTGTCTAGAATGATAATCTGATCGGCGTCTTGGAGAAAATCCACTGAGGGGCAAGGAAGGGGGGTCAGCTTGTAACTATTGGTAGAAATCCATGGGCTTAACGTACGTGTGTGCGTTGCAAGAATCACAGTAGCATTCTGGCGCCGAAACAACCCCGATGGCCCAAAGACTTGAGTCCAAATATGCTGCCTGCTTTCTGGATCTAGACCTGAAAAGATGTCATCGGCAATAAGTAGTGGCTTTCTTGAGTAGAGTGCTCGCGCGAGCGCCTAGGCGGGCTTGTCAGACGTGTACTACAAAGAGAATTAGAATCTTCTTACAACGCGTTGTTTCTGACCACCGCTGAGCGTAAGTCCTTTGCTTCCAACTAAAGATTGATCGCCATCACGAAGCTGTTGAAGATCCCTGTCGAGCGCACATGCTCGGACGACAGTTTCATACCATTCAGGATCAAACTCTTGATCTTCCGGGCCTAGGATATTCTTCTGGATGGTGGTATTAACCAACCAAGTTGCTTGGGAACAGAATGCAATTCCAGACGTCGCAAGCTTCAGCCTACCGCCAGCCAGGAGCTCACCCATGAGGCCAAGCAGAAGCATCGATTTGCCCGACCCGATCTTTCCAGTCACTACTGTCAAAGTCGACGGCTGAATTCTAATATTCAAATCTCGTAGAACGGGGGCTTCTCCTCGCTTCACGCAGAACGAAACATTGTCAGCTTCTATGATGGTGGAATCTCGGCTCCGAAGATTTGTCAGCTCGATATCAGTTATGCGAATGTTTTCAGTCTTGACTGGTGCATCACTGTCAGTGTCAATGTATTTGGGTTGCGCATTTTGGCCCTCAGCAACAAAGGCCTCAATTCTCTCGAAACTGCCAATGCAGCTCATGAAAATTGGAACAGATGAGAGAAGTTTGGCTAGCGGATTCGTAATCAGGGAAATGATTGATAGCGAAGTGAACGCCGTTGAGATGGAGAGTTGACTTTGCGCACTATGATGGCCTACAGCAATCGCAATGCCAAACGTAAGAATAGGCGATAGTGCCGAAGGCGTGTTCCCTGGTTTTCTGTCAATACGAATTATAATTAGTTCATGACAATCGTGGCTATACTCACCCAAGACATTCATATAAGTGATGAATTTACGGAATTTTTTAGAGCGCTGAAGTTCCGCCACCCTGAGCGATTGTATGCTGTCTGTCCATGAGCTGGCTCTGCCTAGCATCTTGACCTCTTTCATGGAGCCGACTACGCTAGACGTCGTCGTAACTCGTTCCTGGATTGCTTCATTCCAGGATTTCAACGCCGGTCCCATATGTTTGGATATCTTCGTCATAACAATAGTGCACACTGTTGGTTGTTGTTAGGAAATCATCTTCTGCCTTGATATGAGACATGGTATTGGATCTACTCACCAATGACAGCGACAGCAGGTCCAATACATCCTAGCCCAAGTTGCCTCGCCAGAAGCCATACAGCCACAGCAATTTCTACGGGGTTTGCCCATATTTCATGAACACTCTCAAACGCCCTTGTGATGGATGTGACATCGGCACTAGCAAGTGTAAGAGCTGCGGCGTTTGATGCGTCAGACGACATGGCACTCACTTCAAGGGTGCGGATATAAACCAAAGAGGTCAGAGCACCCCGAATCATTGTGAGGAAGCGGAATAATTTGTGTTGATGAAAACCATTGGAGATCTAACAATCGATAATAAGCAAATGTATGTGAGAGAGAGGGAGCGACAATACTTGCAGCAGTGCCAAAATAGATCAATGCCGTCGCCCCAACAAGCGCGTATCCAACGTCCTTCCCAGCACCCTCGTTTGTATCCTTGTCTTGAATGTAAGTGATGACACGATTAATCAGAAAAGGCTGAGAAAACCTAAAGCCGATCAAGCATAGGCGAGGCAGGACTGCGATGGCCAGCGGTCTCCGCAGAGAATCGCACATTGCGAGTAGTAGTCGATATCGACGGGGAAGTCGTGATTTAGCCCATTTTCGACGCGCATCAAGTAAATTATCGTAGAGCTTCTCCGATTTCAGACCATCATCAACCTCGTAAAGCGTGTCAGTAGACAGAGGCGAGCGGAATCCACGAAGCAGAAGATCGTTGAGCCACCAGAAGAAGCTTCTACTTATGATGCTACTTGTCGATTCGGGTGTTAGTTTATTCCACGGAGAGAGGAGAATGCCACGTTTCTCCCCAAGTTCAAGGAGAAAGACGACGAGCTTGCAGGCCAATGCAGCGGTATGGACCGGGGCCAGGACATTTGTCTTGAGCAACCAGAGAGTGCGGCATTGGACCGCATCAAACGCAATGGAAAAGACAAGATAGACGAGAATGATAGTTGAAGGGCGAATCGATCGGCGATGCTCCAAGTAACTCAAGACACTCAAAGCAAGCGCATCAGCCATACCGAGCGCCGCCGCAGCGAGAGAGGCGCGAGTATGCGTCTCATGATGAACGGACCATAGGACTAATAGTGATAATTGCAAACAGACCAGAGCAGCGTAAGCAACCTAAATTTTTTTATATCAAGGAATTAATAACCCTATCTTGGATTTGCAGGCAAGGGCTAGAGGATCAATCACCAATTTCGGGATCTCAATTCGATTTCTCAAGACCTTGGGCTTGCTACGAAAAAGATAGAGACTTCGCGGCAGTGAAATAATTAGAAGTAGCGCGCATGGTGCAATGTTCAAGATTGACTGTTCAAACAGGAGAGTGAAGTCAAATCGAGGCGTCTCACAACCGCTAGCTGTAGGGCCAAAGGAATCATCACAGTTGAGAGCTGCGCCCGTGGTCCAATTGTTGGCAAGATCCATCATGAACCCCCGTGTGCCACTCTCCTAACAGCTACATAGAAGATCAGTAACTTGGAAAGACCAACATCAACTATTTATTGCTCCGTGATCCCTGGGGATATAAATCCATACAGAACGGTTTTGCGGGGGTATGAATCGCGCTTCCAAAAGTTCCTTCCTACTAGATTCGGAAACCAGCCGCCGGCGTGACTGATTTGTGCTGACTCGAGGAACCGTCTTGAACCAACAAAAACCCCGACAAATAAACCCCCGATTGGGCATAGGAAAGGCTGATTGTGGGTATCTGCGGGAGATCTAAGCCAATGAAACGGTAGAGATTGAGCGCCATCTCAATTGCGATTAAAATTGGGCTTGTGGCAACAGCACCCGGCAACGTATCTGCGTGCGTATACATGGGCATAATCAAAGTAGTTAAAGATAAGCTTCGTTGTGAAATGCTAGCAAACAAGGCAAAAGGGAACAAGACACACTACATAAGCTTTGTAGGTAGGTTACGTACGTGACGCCTAAGATGCAAGCGTAATCCAAAACACTTGTTTGGTATCCAATTCCTGACATGCCAGTGTTGTTATAACTTGAGTGGCGATTCAATACCGTGTTGCTGATAAGGCCGCTGTGGAGGAAGGATGCATGCAAGTTGCCTTTTCTTACACAGTAAGTTGCTGGGGTTCAAGGGGGCGTTGCGCGCAATCCTGTAATACGGGCTAGACAAACTATCGATGACAAAGCTAAAATAATTGTGCAGTTGTTTGGGTCTGCTGGGGCGAATAATAAATGCCCTATTTTAGTAAGATATTGATAAAAACCAACCTTTACAAAGAATGCAGCATACTTTAGCTTGACAACTTAGATACAGGTTCTTTTTGTCGCCCCGCACAGGGCTCTTATGCGTCGCAGTTTCTTCTCAGTTTATAGCGTCGGGAATAGTTTCGGTTTTTGAGACACAAACAGCCACATCCGTGAGTCACTTATTCAAGTGTTCAGTAATTCGGAAAGATTCTTGTCTCTCGTAAAATATTTATAAAACCATAGTTATACCCTAAACCTAAATCCATCACGGGCATACATATTTATTATAATTACTATTCCCTTCACAAGATGGCAACTGTAAGACAACCTCCAGAAGAACTTGTTGACGGCGAAATACAACTTCGCCGCTGGCGTAGCGACGATGTCGATGCACTACACGCATTAGTCAACAGATCACTACCCGACCTCTCGCCGTGGATGCCATGGGCAGCAAACGGCTATTCAAAGGATGACGCCGTGGAGACATTGCGTCTAGGCAGCGACGGCTGGGACGCTGGCGAGGAGTATGAGTACGCCATCATTGTCAATGATCAGATTCGTGGATCTTGTAGATTGGTGAAGCGAGGTGGACCTGGTGTCTTGGAGCTTGGATACTGGCTGGGAAGTGGAGAGACGGGCCGTGGATTGGCAACTAGGGCTTCAGCTCTCTTAGTAGGCGTCGCTTTCGATCTTGAGGCGGATTGCGTCGAGATTCGGAACGACGAGGGCAACATCCGGAGTGCTCTACTTCCACAACGGCCGGGGTTTTCTTGCTTGGGGCCGCGAGAAATACCGGCGTGGGAACAGCAGCTCTGGGAACAACAATCAGATTCTGTGAGCAGATCCGACATAGTATGGCGGCTTGATCGGAATAAACATCGACGAATCTGAGAATATCGCTTGAAAAAATAATATCAGTGTCTCAAATAAAGTCGATCAAAGTGTTCAAGGATGTTCTCGCACCAGCACATCTCAATTAAAGCCCTCCCGTTACATATGACTTGGATGATCTCATACTTCTACCGATTAAAGAGAGGTAACAAGGAAAGATGGTATATTTAAAAGCAAATAGTGCCCAATTTATAGCTTGAGGAGACATACTACTATCTTAAACCAGAATAGGAGGAATATTTTCTCTCGGGCAAGCTAAAACTCGACCATCAAGATATCGCACACGTTGCCACTCTTAGGGACTTATCTTCCTAGTTTCGCTTCAGATAATGCCTGCAAACCGTTGCAGGTACGGCCCAAGTTTCATACCACGGGACTAGACTAGTTACTCAATATCAGTAATACACTAGTCATAACTCAGCGATAGTCATTCAGCATTCGTCTCTATGCGAATTGAGTCAAACACAAAATCTTCATCACTTTCGTACCAATGGTCATGAATTCCGATGCTCTCAAACGCGTCAGTATTCGTGTGTCTGGTTTCTGGTGCCGTCAGAAGTTCCATCATCTCTTTGTGACTGAGTCCATTCCCTCCGAGGTGTGCCATGCTAAAGAATGTCATCCACTCGGGTCCCAGCAGCACTGCGAGGTTCTGTTGGCCAAATGCCGCCAGACGTTTGCCCGCGAGCTGCCGTTTTTGTTTCCACTTTATACGCCTCTGGATAGTATGGGTCTGTGCTTTAATCATGACCAAAACACAGATCGAATCGGTCCCCCAAAGCCTCCAAGCAACGTCGACGCGGGCAGCAATCACTTGTTCCGCGAGGTGCCGACACCGATGCTGATTGGCCGTAAAACGACCAACCTTTAGCAAACGGTTGCCCAAATATGCGTTTAGCCCTTTGCAATCAGGACAAGAGCAGCCAACTCCGCGCCGCGCAAGGCTAGAGAGCGCGGGAAATTGTCCCACATATGCGTTGAGATAGGCGCGTAATACTGTAGAAAAAAAAGCTTTGTATAGTGGCGATCCGTAATGGTTTGGTCGCTCTGTTATGGTCAATACCATATCCTCGGCGAAAGCATGCAGAAGGGGCAGCCATATACTCTCGAACTGGGAGCACGATATCCGTGGGGCAATATCAACAAGCTTTGAGACGAATAGCTCGAATATGTTGTCCTCTTTTGTGCTTACTACGATAGTTTCGCGTATGAAATCGCGAAACACCTCCCAGCTAATATACTTTCTTTTGAGTAAATTTTGAGATGATGGACCGTCAGATTCATCCTGGTTCTCGCCATGGGCACCACATCGGCGCTCAAAATATATATCACTGTTATTATCATTACGACAAGAATCGGTATCCTGAGAGTCGCCCATAACATAGTTGCTAATGACATCTTTGTCAAAGCAGAAAGGGTCGAAGGCAAGGATTCGTAGAAGGGCTTTTGAAGCAATAAGGGACTTGGCTGCGTCCCGATAAAAAGATGCCCTCCTGGCTCTAGGCAGATACTGATAGGGGCCATAACGGCGCAACTTGTGTAAAAATCCTAGATAGGCTGCAGGCTGAGACCCTGGATCGATTTTGTCTTTGCTGTGCATTCCTCAGTCTCAGTATTCCACAAACAAAGGAACAATGGCATAACAGCACGGCTTACGCTTGCGACATTACCAAAAATGGGTCATCAAAACATAGACAAGCCTTGGCCAATGCTTCTCCATCTTTGCCCGCTAGCCGCTTGGGTCCGTCGGCCTCGATGATTGCTTTCAGCACTTGGCGAGCCCAATGCAGGCCATCTGTGTTGTGAGGTCTCCATTTCGATATCACACTGAAAAGGCCGACAACGGAGTTGACTGCTCTGATTCGATCGAAAGGCTGGGAAAATGTGAGAACTGCCTTTGTCAACCTGCGAGAGTGAATTTTAAGTGATTTGAGTCTTGCATCCATTTCCATGTTAACCCGACAACACTTACCCAATCTCAATGCTTTTGAACTCTTTATCGCAAAGTCCGCTGTTAAGCCATCTCCTAACCCGTGCAAAGAATGACATGGGCAAACACCCTTTGTAACTAGCAATCAGTCTGTTGAAATCGGTGTAACGCTCGATCACGAGAAGGGCCCGAAGGATGTCGCAAATGTCACCACTATTCAGTTCTGGTTTTATCAAGCTCTCATGCTCAGACGTGCTATCAAACATGAGCGTGCAAATTTGGTTGAAGACGATAATTGAGCCAGGCCGAGGTCGCTCTTCCAAACAGGCTCTAGCATAGCTGCTAAACAAGGTCGGGACACCATCCGCTGAATAAGCGCGGCCGTGTTCATCGCGGCCAAAGAAGAATGATGCTACTGAATCACGAGGGATAATAACAGCAGCCTAGATACAGTTAGGAATACGAGGCTGGTGTAAAGCGAGGTTTTTAGGGACACACCTTGTTGCCACTTGTAGACCCGAAGAGACGTTTATCGATGTTGTCACCATCGATAAAGTGATTCTCTGTTATCAGGAGGCCCTGTCTGTCGAATAGAGCCATGGTATGTTGGTTAGAATCTGCATCAATGTTGGTGTCGCTACCCTGGTCATGTCCATCATCTGTCTCTTCTTTCTTCTTGATTTTTGCGAAAAAGATCTCAAAAGGCAAGTCGTAGGACATATGTTTCAGAAGCCGGACCCGAACGACATCAATGCCCACGAAAGAGCGCTCAAGGAACCCGGGCCTCACATCATATTGCCTGAGAAGTGGATAGTAAATTGCTCGTTGTCCACGCGATTGTGCGTCTTTGTTGATCCATCGCCTCAACGTGTGGCGGATCTGACGCGTCTCAAGTCTCGGCACCTTGAGTTTCAAGGTGATTGACTCTATGGTGGTAATTGGTTCCACAAGGATGCTCTCGATAAAGATGCTGTATGTCAGGACCCAGAGGTAACCCGATTCAATAGGGGTGGAGCTAAAGCCCGAGTACCAGGATGCAAACGATTGCGCTGTTTTATTCGGTGTAAAAACAATCTTATCCTCGCCTCGATACTTAACCACTCCCTCGCCGCCTTGATGTACAGATGGCAGAAATATGGCGAGAGTGCCCGTCTTGTTAGTGGAGACTTCAGTGCTATATCTCCAGGGTTAAATGACTTAGGGCTATCATGTTCTGGGAGGCAGGACTTACAAAATGGTCCTCTCAGTGTACGAAATCCCCGTATTCATCAAGATTATACTACAAGGTTCCGCTCTGATTGTCATAGCGGTACCAAAATGACGGGTAACTTTTTTCATCAAGCCCTGAGTAATAATTGGCCATATGGTGTCATCGAGGGTGAACTGCCTCAAGCCAACCTCCCACATATAGACGCCATCACTGGATCCCAACTTTTTGTTATTAGACGATTGGGCAATGATTTGGCGAGCCTTCTCCTCCTCAGGGGGCATATCAATGTGGCCAACTCCTTGGATATTTATTCCGCCGGGAGGAGGGTCGGGTAGTGTATGAAGAAAGGTAAATTTTCCCATAGAATCAATATTCGAAATAGCCTCTGAAAAGTCGGAATCAAGGTTATCCGAGTATTCATCCGTGCTGAGATCGCTCGTCAAGCTTTCTGCATCAGAAGTATCACTTTCCATCTCATCATCGTCATCATTATCATCATCATTATGCCACGGGTTCAAGACCGCATCCATTGGCTCTGAAGGCCGATGGTCTATTAGATCCGAAACGAGTACTGCGATCCACCAACACACAAATAAGGGCGGGTAAAAAAAAGCGCGTGTGATAAAGAAATGCTACGCGACTGAGCGCAATTTACAGGGCGGTCGTCCTATACCCAGGTAAGGCAGGCGAGACGCGTGCCGTTACACGAACTGGCTTTGCGTGGGGATAATGTGCTTTTTCAAAGGTCATCGGCGTTTTTTTTTTTTTTCACCCAACAGTTTCCATGACAGTAATTAACGAAATATGTGGGAATTAGCAGCAGCAAAAAGGAATTTATTTTGTGTTCACGGTACACATTGTTCGTTGATTTCAGGATATATATATATATGTATACGCAGTACTCTCCGGAGACAGCAAAACGCGGGGCGGTGTGGCATTATCCCTTGCATTGTTTCTACCGAATCAAGTAGTCTCTAATAACCGAACAGACGCGCCAAGAGCAAACTTGCATCAGCAGAAAGAAAAGTATGAGGAATAAGGGAAACCTGATAGGTAGATGTAAGCGAAGAGCAAACAGAGGTCGAATTGGATGGCAGAACAGCCAATCAGAGAAACATTTGATATGGCCCCATAAGACTAGGTATACGTGGCTCCACCATTGTCCCAGCTACGGATTCAGCCTTACAGTTGGCCCTAAAATGGCTGGAACACCAGACCTTAATCGGAACACCTTTTTACAGCTATTTGCAACAACCGTCAGGAGAGGCGCTGATTGGGACAATACATGCTAGTATTTCACATTGATAGATATTTTTGGTCTATTGGCTTAATTATCATCTCTTGTAATTGTTCTTTTTTTTAAAAAAAAAAAAAAAAAAAAAAAAAAAAAATTGCCTATGGAGCCCTGCAGCAGTTGATGTAGATGTGTTTTTTTTTTTTCACTTATAGGTGTGGATTAGATAGAAAATAGGCCCATTTAGCTGTATGCTCCGTTTTCGGGGGGATCCCAGTGATTTTAGCCAACTGTGAGATAAATGCCAAACAGTTCAACATGAAAGGTAGAGCTAACAGGTAAAGTGTTCGGAGAAATCCCTTCAGCTGTCATATGTGCCAGAATTAACCACAGCGCAGTTTAAAGGATGTGCCTTTATGCCACCGCATGGTGCTGCTTCATTGCCCTGCCAAATCGGTCTACTTATGCACTCGGGATGTTCTTCTTACCCCACCTGACAAGCACAGGCCAGAAAAATCCATCAAAGCTTCCAAATAATTGCTGTTTCAAGATCAATTGCATGCATCGAGTGCAGAGCCACATAGTAAGCTCAGTCTTGGTTAACATCTCGGCTTAAGCCAGATCACATCGATGCATGTGCACCCGGATCTACAGGGATAATGCACACTCATGGCATGATGTCCCAAGAGTGTGGTGCATCGCATATGAGATGGAAAGAAGAACACAATCATCGGATGACATAACTATGGAATGCTTCAAAGTGTAATGACACTGAAATAGAGTAATTAGTAGAAGCCCTACAGCCAATAGACCTTTTTTTCTATTATTTTATAGCGATTTTTATGCAATGACCATTTAACCATCTCACCTGTTGTACGTTGTTATAAGTCTCCCCCAAGGCTCAACCCATTATTCAATCCGCAACCATCCAGAACATCTTCCATCAGATCAGACACAAAACATCGCTTGTGCCTTTTATTCTCATCCGCTCTCGCTTTGTCTCCCTTCACGATAATCCTCGCCACGCGTCAGCGGCCGCTTAAACCGGCAACAGATCAGCAATGACGACCAGCGCGTGTCATTGATGGTGGGGAATTTTCGAACCAAGTTAGTACCGAAAGCCACTATTTCCAGGTTTTTAGCACCAAACCTGTCAAATAGTGCGAGGACAGCAAACAATCAGCCATGCAGCCACCTCCGTTAGTTTACGCTGCCAAGAGGCCACCAAGGACATACTATCCCTGTCCTTGAATAGGAGGTCTGTTAATTTACATAATACGGAGCACATACAATAATATGGCACAAAGCGCCTGTGGAGGCTGAGGTCCTTCACCATGAGAGCATCGAATCGATCGCAACGTCATTCTGTTGTGCCGTGCTCGTGACGTCATGAGATGGGCTGCGCTGTGCATCATTCAAAGAGAGGTTGGAAGAACCGATAAACAGAAGTCGTCTCGTGATGGCTTCTTTTCCTTCCTGCCTACTTCTCCAGCCTGCGTCTAATGTCAATATCTGATCTGTAATAATTCATCTCCGTCAGCTTAGTGAGTACTGTAATAACAAAATACCTTTCGCACAGCACCACTTACAAAACACTTAACACAGATCTCTCCGTCCAGCACCTCACACAAACAACAGCAACAACAACAACACCTTCATCATGCCGGCAATGAACGACTGGATCCGCGAGGACCTCCTCGGCAAAGAACGCGATCTCTGCACAGCCATCACCTCCGCCAATCCCGCCCCTGCAGTCCTCAAGCTCTGCGCCCCCGATGCCGCCCTCATGTTCCCCAAGATGGACATCGTATCGCCCGAGGACGAGGACTCCTTCAACGAAGCCCTGCGGCCGCCGTTCCACCGCTTCGACGACTACGAGGTTGAGGACATGCGGGCGCACTTCATCGGCCTCATGGGCGGCGTTGTGACGTACAAGATTCGCGCGTCGAGGGGCAAGGAGAAGTACCACGCTACGGCCTCGTCGACTTGGAATCAGGGCGCGGATGGAGAGTGGCTGCTTGTTGCTCATTCGGAGACTCTAATGTGAAGGGGAGCTGAGGCATATCAGCAGGCTCCATTGTTTGGGGGCGCCATTATAATATGTTTGGAATGAAATAATGTGATTTACGACTGTGATTTAGTTTGTCCAGGCCGTTTCTACGTCTCTTCAATAAACGCTTTCTCAGCATCTCGGCACGTCAAATATAAAGGCAGTGAAGCGTTTCTATGCATCATTTAGACCAACCACTCAATATGATATAAGCTACCATCCAAGAAGCTCTAATAAAGAGCCTCCATCCGCATATTCACATAGTCCGCGCACTTCACCGGCTCATACTTCTTCGGCCTCCCCGGTCCCCAACAGCCAGGCACGCAATCCACCGTCTTCTCCATATCCACTCCCATGAAATACACAATCGAATACCTCTCCCTCGTCATTTTACCCTTCAAGCCTTCGTCCTCGCCCTTTGCCAATGGCGGCGCCTTGACTCGATGCATCGTCGACTTCAGCTCATCGTTGCTCCAGCGCATCAAGAAGTCCCCAATGTTCACCACCGCCGTATTGGGTATATACGGCGCAGGATTGAACTTGCCCTTTTCGCTCACATCCTCTACTTCAAGCCCCCCGACGTCATCCTGGAACAGCATCGTGATGGAGCCGAAATCTGTATGCGCAGCTATCCTCTCCGCTTTGCCCTGTCTAAGCAGATTCTCCTCAATAGTTGGATAATGCAGCAGCCGGATCTGATTGTCCTTGTTTTCGTGATAATACATGAAATACTCCTTCTTTAGACCCATCCCCAACGCAATGAGTCTCAGCAGCTCCAACTCAGCAGCATAGCAAACCTCGTAAAAATTCGTAAAAAAATCGCGAAATCCCGGGAGAACTTCTTGAGGCGGCCACACGTTCGCCATGAATGCCGCATCGTCATCGCGCCCAATGTCAAACGACTCCTTTACATCAGGGACCTTCCGCGCCGCAGCAATCGACTCTTTGTCAAAGATCATCTGGGAGACCTTTTCGCGGCCCACGCTGGAGTAGCCGCGGTGGTGCCATGCTTCCGGTGGGTGAGGCGCCTTGTCTTTATCGCTTTGCGGTAGGTTGAAGAATTTGCGACTCTAGGCGATGAGAATTAGACATTATTTCAACATCGGCTATCGCGAGAACGACACTCGCGTGGCGTGGGAATATGTAGCCAAGAGTAATGACATACCCAAAGAAATGCTTCATCAACAACCTCCTGAGGCACGCCATGGTTCCTCACATATGCAAATCCAACATTTTTAAATGCCGCGTATAGTTCTTTCGCCACTCTTTGGGTGTCCTCTTCAGAGCCCGTGCGAGCCGGGCCAAGGTCAATAATGGGGATCGTCGAAAGCTGATCGGCACTACCCTCCATGTTGTGCTTTCAGGCCCTGAGAGACTCTACAAAATGCTAGAGAGGAAATCCTCCTCTTGAATCGATTATGTTCACAGGGCTATTTATTAAATGCGAAATCGTCGCATGTTGTTCTTCTCATTCCAGTTGACTCGTGTTGCCCATGTGTGACGTCGTGACGTTATGAAAGAGGGGAACCACGTGCCAATCTGACAACAATCTTTTGACAGGAATATCACCGCTAAGCATCTTCATAAGAAGAAGATTACCGCGACGGTTGGTTAAAGATGTATAATCGCATCCACAATGGAGGCATCCAATTTATATTCACCCTACTTAAAACATTTATTCTTGGTATCAAAAATAGGAAAGAAACACAGGTATATCCAGTAAATACAACCACCCCTCCACACTGAACCCTCATTCCAGCGACAGCATTTGTATGATGCATGTCCGCCTTTTGCTTCCGCATTTCAATGCAATGAAATTATTCATCATAAACTACTGCCCACCAAACGGCTCCCTTGCCTCCTGTGGTACCGTCAATTCCTCTGGATATCTGTTCAGTGCCTGTCGCACTCCTAATTCTCGACCTATGTAGAAGAGTAGGTCCTCCGCGGCAAGCCGCTGTTCCGGCCGGCAGATACTCATGATATATACAGCGATGAGCGGCCATATGACTCTCAAAGCGTCAAAGACAGCTTTGGGGGACTTTTCTTTCCCCTTTGCTGAGAATGGTCCTATTACACGTGGAACACCATCCAAAATCCCCTGCGCCGCCGCCTGAGCCGTCTCGACGCTATATCTTCGATCTTCTCTTAGCTGCTCGAGAGGAGTTGGGCATGGAGGATAATGAGTGAGGAAGTTGATGAGAAGATGCATGACGTGGTAACCCTTGACGACAGCTGACTGGTACAGGCTCATCAAGTATATTTCCAGCAGGTGGTCCCCAGCAGGATTCGACTCCATCCAGTCCTCAAGTTCTCGTTCAGCTGCTTTCATCTGCGCAAAGAGTTCTGGGTACTCTCTGGATGCGCCAGGGAAGTCACGACGCCGAAAGAGACTGAAAATGCGTGCCTGGATGGTACAAATCTTGCCGATAAATCTAGAAATGTGCAGTCCAAGGCCCTCCCCGGGGCGCAGTGACTCTTCTATTATGGCAAACCATTCCACGGACTCTGGAGGGCACTCTGTATTGCTAACAAGAGCTTGAATTTGCTGTGCACACTGGGTAAGCAAAGATGCCAAAATGTGTATCCGAAATATTGCTACTCACTACCATACTATAGGCAGGCCAGAACGTTGTGCGACCTGCGCTTGTATATAGTGGGGCGCTCCCCCTTGACTTCAGGATGCTATATAATCCTCGGGCATGTAGATGCCACGGGCTGAGAGTTTCTGTGCGGGAAAGGGAGCCAACAAGCAACTATGAACTAGTGAGATTCTGATCTCTTGCAACTGCCTAATCAGACCACAGGGCCTCGGAGATTCCCTACCTCGTAATTGGTGAGAAGCCACACTGTGGCGAGAACGTCGTCCCTATGAGCACCGTCCGGCGCCTTGAGGGCCTCGCTCACTGAGTTCAGCGTCTTACCCAGGTATGCGCCCAGCTCGCGCTGGGTCTCCTGGTGAGCATCCCTATACATGGCCGTCGGATAGCGAAGATTGGTCACGTAGGTGCGAGAAAAGAGATGGGCTGCCCAAATGAGAGGTCCATCATCTCCGCATTTGCGGTATATATCCTTAATGAAGTCGAGATTAGAGTAGACATTAAGGATGATGGGAACAGAGTGGGATGTCCAGTGCTCAAACACCGGCCGAGTAAGAGAAGGGGGCGCATTGCAACTCGCGCCATTGGCCAAGATGAGATCTGTCGAAGAGGTGAACGGGAAGTCCTCGTTCTGGGAGAGTTGTGACGTCGAACTATCCGTCTCCGATTGCGAAGATGATGACTCGCTAGAGTTGGAAGACGGCGGAGGCGGCAGGCGCTTCTTGCGCTTCCTTACAACGGTGGGATCAGCGTTACGGAAGACAAGCTCCTGTTGATCCCGATAACCCGGGCACTCGGCCCCGTATTTGATGCATCTTTGGCAGGCGGGACGTGCGAGGTCACACTACATGACATGAATATGTAAGCACAAAACAGAACCATGGCATGGCTCCGAAACAAAGCAAAAGTAGACAGAATGCGGTGACTGCCAAGAACATGGGAGGGGAGACACATGCCAGCTACTGTGGCACATATAAGCAGCCTCCCAACAGAAAGGCTGCAGACCCACTGCCATGTCTTGCCATGCCAAGCAGGACATGCATTATTTCGGGACATGTACGTGTATAAATAGTATAAGAAGGGCAGTGGTTATACGGCTGGCGGGAACTTACCTTGACGCGCCGTTGGCGGCACAGGTGACAATCCCGGCTAGGTTTGCCTGTGTTGGGCATGGCGGGAGGAGGCGCGCCAATGCAGCTTCGCTCTGGGTTTCAGTCGCGCAGAGCGTAAATCGCAAACAGAGGCCAAGGGCGAAGCGCCGCAAGCGTTTTAGGCATCTCGCCTGGGAGGCCTCGTCCAGATTTGCTGTCGCCAGCCTTGGAGATGACGAGACAAAGAGGAAATGCCATGCGAGGTGGGGGCGGCTGCAGCTGGGCGTCGGCGCTGACGAAGCGGCAGCCGCTGGGCCAATCAGCGGCGCGGGCGAGCTGGAGAAACGCCGGTTCCACAGGGGGCAGACACGTGAAGCTACGGGTACGTGTGCGCTGCTAAGCCTCCAGGTTACGACTGTTGCGCACGCAGTTGGAAAGGGTACACTATCCTACAACTGGAGCTTAGTCTCGCGTCGAAAATGCTTCGTAACGTTGCTCTTGAAAGACAGAAGCACTCTTCTCTACCATCAATATATCAGTCTATAGTTTATTCCAAACTCACTCATGTTTAATTCTTCTTCTACTCAAGCAAAGATTGGCATTAACAGAACGCACTCAGCCTCGGGTAAATACATGCCCTCGGCAGAATCCATCTAGTGCATCATGTATTGTAATCATCATTCGCCGCACCAGCAGGATTCGGGAGGCTTAAGCTCGAAGCATTTTCATCTCAAAAGAACAAAGGCCTCAGCCACGCCCTAGCCCAGCCCCAATACAACGAAGCAAAAAACTAGCCACTACAATCAAACGCAAGCCTCAAGCCGCTCCCTTCGTCAATTCAAAAAGCCCTTTGCGGCCTCAGGCCCAACCCTCGCCCTTTTCCTGATTCCACCACCAATTTCCTGATTAGGCCATCACGTCGCATCTGAATGGCTGCAAAGGCTACCCCACCTCTTGGGCTTCTACTTACAAACCTCGGGTAGCCAGAATTTCTCCCCTCACTTTCGGTTTTTCCTCCATCCTACACCTCTCACACCCAGGTCGCGTCTGCATAGTATACATTGCGATATCATTCAATCTCGAATCAATCACGGCCATTTCCCATATCCGCCACCACCATGCCGCATTACGCCGACAGAAAAGATCTCTTCCCCATGCAAGGCGGCTGTCCCTGCGGCCACATCCGCTACCAAGTCAACCTTCCCCCTCTCATTGTCCAGACCTGTCACTGCACCATCTGTCAGCGTCAGATGTGCAGCGCCTTTGGCCTAAACGCCATCATCGAGTCCTCCGCCATCACCCTCCTCCCTTCGGCTCCGCTCACCACACCGCTCAGCAAGGCCGACGCATCATCATCATCCTCCTCCTCCTCCTCTTCTGCTCTGGCTCCCGGCTCTGTGTGCGGTGTCCTCCCCGCTTTCGCCGACTTCACCAATGCCGCAACCACGGCAACAGTGCCCCCAGCCGCAGATGGCCAAGCTACAGTAAACAACCCCGTGCTGGTCGCAATCCCGACCCAATCAAAAGTCGGTCAAACCGTCGCCCAGTGCCCCGTCTGTCACGGCAATCTATGGAACTACTATGCCGATGGCGGCCTCCTAATCACCTACCTCATCGCCAGCACTCTTGACCGCCCCTGGGAGCTCGAGCCCGACGTGCACATCTTCACGCGCAGCCGCAGGGACTTTATCACAATCAACGACGGCAAGCCCCAGTTCGAGGGCCAGTACCCCGACAGATCGGCGTTTTACAGGCCAGAAACCAAGGACAGGGTGGACGCCCTGATGGAAAAGCAGGCAGCGTGGAGGAAGCAGCTTAGGGCCGCTTACAAGGCTCAGTTTGCCAAAATTTAACCCGGGTTGGATGTTGACATGTAGTTCCGATTTATGAAGCATACAAAATTATTTCAAGTCATTTTTTTTTACAGCACACACAGAAAATGTACCTTGTTATGCCTGTTGTCATAAATTGTATTATTTGAATTGTCAAAAACCTATCACAACTTCCTCCTCAACTTTAAATCAGGGGGTATTTATTCATCTCCTCCACTTTTCTCCGTGCTTCTCTTCTTCTTCTCCGTCCCTATACAGGCACCACAAGCGAAATGAACATGAATAATCCTTACAAAAAGGCAAAGAAAGAAGAGAAAGAATAAAATAAAACAGGCCCGAAATAACATAGTAAAGTGTGAAAAGTAGCCATGGCACCAGCGCCATATCTCGTACCAAAAGTTGAATACCAGCAACGTGTCCTTGTCTTTATCCAAAATCGACCGTCTTTTTTTTTTTTTGGTGATAATTATGTTTGTTCCCGCCGTGAAACAGGTTGCGTATAAAGCGTACCAATGTAATTTCTGCTATCTTTCTCTTTTTTCTTTCATGTACCCGTCTTAAAATTCGACCAAATAAACCATTATCCAAAAATATTTCCATGCCCAAAATTCATGCTAATTACCGAAATAATAATATGCTTTATCGAAATGTCTGAACTTCGCCAACGCCAGTTGAGTTTAGGTCATATAGAAGATAAATAACACGCGATATATGCCGCTCGTAATGATCCAAAAAAAAAAAAAATAAGGAGGGAAGGGGGGAGAGAGAGGGAAAGGAGGAAAGACATCCATACTGTCTTACTCCGGTGGGAAAGAAGAGTTTAATTTCGCTCATCCCTGGCAAATGTTGTAATGACATATGCCAATAGATATGGGAGTTAGCCGTTCATCTTGCGGAAACCCTCGACACCGAGTAGCGGCACTTCAACTTCGCTGAGAACGGAAATGCCCTCGTCACGACGCCTCTCGACAAAGTTATTGCACTCTGCCACGACGAGGCTCCACTCCGACAGAGCACGTCCCGAGTAAACCAAATTCTTGACAAACGCCCCCGTGGGCTTTGAAGGCCCCACCTTGCTTTCGCTGGACCGTTCTTGGTCTAGAGCCAGCTGAGCGATAGGGGATGGAGGGGACTTGGTATCGCTAGGGGTCGTGGCGCCGCTGGTTGTCGCAGAGCTGTTTGTAGAAGAGTCCTCTTCTGGTATTCCCCCGGCGCCAAGAGATAGCCTTCGACGAGGCTCTAAAACTGGCGAACTAAGAGGGCTTGCATTCCTTGCCGCTTGTACCAGGCCCCCCTGAGAGCTTCCGGAGAACTTCCTCGTGGGTATCATGAGTGGGGGGAGGGTCGGGCCACCCCCTCGCTTTGGTTTGTAGCCAAGCCTTGCTTGGGCGGGTGTAGGGAGTCTCGGGCACACCAGGATGCGGTCTAGCGGAGGAATCTGCTGCTGCGGCTGCGGCCAGCCTAGGACGAACTTGAAGGTAAACTTGGGTTCGTCGAATACCGGATCAGAGTCGACGCTGTTGTCGGATTTTGCCGTCTTGGGCGGGCTAGTTGGGGCATTCTGCCGTGATCGAGAGTTGGCAACCTCACGGCGCGCATTCTGGAGCCCATCGTCCTCGGAAGCTTTGCTCGGCGATGAATCTGGCGTGTTTTTTGTAGGAGAAGCCGCCGAGCTGAACGTCAGCAACTTGAGAATGGACCACTTCTTCTTGGGGTCATTCTTGGTGAGAAGGCTGGCTTCAGCACTATTATCGTTGGCCGGCGATACTATACTCGATGCCTTGGTGAACGAATCAAAGGTGACAAAGAGCCCCGGTTGAGGAACGTTAATTTCCTGTCGAATAATGATGAACCGCTTTCCCAAGGTGGGCGACATTGGTGCCGTAGCGGGGCCTGCTTGCCCAGCTTCGGCGGCAGCCTGCTTGAGATAGAGATAATGCGACCAAACCGTCTTGAGCCTCTTGGAAGCCAGTTGAAAAATCTCCCTGTGTCATGACTGGTTAGAGTTTTCTCACTAATTATAGTATATTAGCAATGAGTGGGTTTTTCGACTTACATATCCGTTTCATTCTGGTTGCCCAGATCGCGACAGACCCTCCAGCAAAGCAGGCGCATGTAATAGGCCCGCACCATTGGGCACCAGTTGTTGAAGAAGGCGTTGAATGTTTCTTCCGTCAACAGCCAGTCACGGCACACCATCAACTTCTGCTTGGGGTCTTTGGCAATGGCATCCCATATTGTAAATATGAAAGAGATCATGCGAATCTCCGACAGGGTGTTTAGCGAGGTCAAGGCCATTTTACACACGTCAATCCAAAAGGGCCAATCGATGTAGCAGGTTGGGTTTTCAGCCGTCTCAGCCCGGTGATAGATGAGCAAAACTTCCTCCAACAAGTCGCACAAGGTTGAGCACGCGGTGCTGTTGTATCTAGACGTCCTGCTTGTGGCGGCTTTCAACAGCGCAGAGAAAGCCTCGGCAAATGTGTGCCGCGCCCCCGCAAACACGGGGGTATCATCAGACAGAACATCTTTTAATAGTACTACCAGTCTGTTCTCTGACATGTTCTTGGTCATATTGTTCGGTGGCATGGGCATCTGCAGGGCTGCTGCCTCAGCTCCCCGAGCGGAGTTGGCTAAGAGGCCCTGCGGAGGCTCAAACGCGGCCTGGCGGTGGACAGTGGTATCGAGAATTGACAAAAGCTGTGCATGAATGAGGACAAACGCTGGCGCTCGTGCTTTCTCAGTTAAAGAGAGACCCGCTGGCATAAACTGATCAGATAAAAGGTGAAAGTATCTGCAAAAGATGAAAAGAAGATCGGTGTCGCGACCTTTCCATCGCATAACCCATGGACCTGTCCACGGCACCCTCGCTACGAGCAACGGCATCTTGGGGATCCGTTTCAGATTGTCCCACACGGCTCGGGGTGAGGACCAGGCCAAGGCGCCCAATCTCGGTGGAAACGACGCAGCAATGTCCATTTCGACATCTCCGTTATTTTTGCGCGTGAGGCCCATGTGTTCAGAGACGCGACGAATCAAGTCTGGGGTCAGGCCCCAAAGCCGCACCAAGATGTCAGACACGCCAGGCGCGAAGAAGAAGGCATATGCACACGTCTTGCCGGCGAATTCAATAAGGCTTGGGGGTACGTGGCGGAGAGACATCTTTTCGACGACAAACGCCATTTGCCTCACCAGGTTGGACACAAACATGGTCCTGATGTTGTGCTCAGCCGACTCTGCCAACAGCGCGGACTGGTTTGAGCTCCGCGACGAGTTGGATGAGTTGGTGGACGACCTCGCCCGGACGCGGTCTTGAGGAGACCGGTCCGACAATGGCAAAAAGTAAGACGTTGTCTGGCGCCATTCGAGTCGCATCATGACAACGGCTGCGGTCTCAAAAAGCAGTTGGCGGTCAAGGCCAGGGACGGGCTGCTGGGGCTGGAACTCGAGCATTTCGAGGACGCCGCCCCACCATTTGTTGAGGATAGAAGCCCTGCAGTCGACATCTTCCGGCCGCAGACCGCCAAGTGACACCTGGCTGGTGGTGCTCTTGAGAAAAGGCAAAAACAACGTCTGGATCAGCGCGCATTTTTGGGCAACGGTCTTGGAGGAGAATGCTCGATATTCTAGATCCAGATTTTTAAATTGCGACCACAGAGGATCGGGCATGCGCGGTGGCATTTCGCTCGACGACTCATCGGTGGTGAGCGCCGTTGAGTTGGTCTCGGCTGAAGAGGTGGACTGCGAGACATGCGTGTCGATGCTGCTGGAGCCCGGTTGAGCCAAGCTGGTCGCGGATGAGGCGCAGCTAAAGTCGGAGCCAATGCTGTCACTTGTTTTAGACAACGTGCTCGCGGGCTTTTGCTTGATCCTGGAGAAATAGCTGGTCGCACGAGCGAATCCCTTTGTCGCGGGCTTAGCAGCTGGGTCAACTAAGCGGGTTTGGCCCGTCTGATTGGTCGTAATTTCCTGGAGGCTGGCTGTCACAGCCCGTTTCAGCTTATCGCGGCTCGACTTGGTTTCTTGCTTGACGCTCGTCTCGGCCGGCTCCTCTGATTGGATTTTGGGCAGCACGGAGAGCGAGGGCTTCCACGACCTCTTGGTAAAGTTGGCGAAGCTTGCGGATGTCGAGTGGGAGCGATCACGGGATGGTCGGCGGGCCGCCTCAACGCTGTTCAGGGGGCTCTCCTTTGCCGTAGCTGGCCGTCGTACGCTGAACGAAGGGCGAGCGGCAGACTCCGTCTCGTCGTAGTCGGCATCCCGAATAGTGGCCAGGCTGCGCAGCCAAGTTCGAGGTCCATCGCTGAGCGAGGCTGCCGACTTTGTTCGCAGATGTTCGTAGTTTTTCGTCAGTGGAGAGGGGGGTTTAGGGTCGACATATTCGGGGTTAGGAGGGGGTAATTGGGTCTCGGCAGCAAGGGCGAGAGGAATGTCGAGCTTCAGATCTAAATCAGTGCTAAAAGAAGGTATTTCAAAGGCCGATATTTCGGTCAAGTTCTTTGTATCCAAGATGGTTTTCTCGGCCAAGACAGACTGGCTAAGCAGGGACGCCTTGGCTCGCGATGGAAGAGACGGGAGATTAGGAGATGAATGGGATCGTCGAGAGAAAGAAGATGTCGAGGACAGTTCCACGGCCGGAGCCATGATTGCCGTTCCGCTCATTGCATGGCCAGCACCTTGGCGGTTTCTAGATGGAAGTTCCGGCGAGTCCCGAGAGATGTTTGTAGCCGTCGTCGAAAGGCGCCTGTATCAACCCGTCACGCCCGCCCGAGCTAATTCAACATTACTCCCAGTGGTAACGACAGTATGTATTGCAAGATGTGAGTGAGTGCCAGACTCAATGCCGCATAAGAGCGAGAGGGAGGGAGAGAATTGCAGGGTGGTGATGGAACGAGAGCTGAAACTCGAACTCGAGAGAAGAAGAAAAAAAAAAAGCTTTCCAAGTTTCACGATAACGATAGAGGTAGAGAGGCAAGGCTTCCGGGAACGGTGTGCAGCCTCCGCATCGAGAGAATTGCCACGGCAGCCCGGCCGATGCTGGAAAAATCGTCGATATAGCACAAGGCACAGGCACAAGCACAAGCACAAGCGCAAGGAGGAGAGGCGACCCCAGGAGGCGCGCTGCCTGTCTGCACAAAATGGCCCTGCCGATTGCGCCCAGGAGAGCGGAATGACGGAGATGGGCAGATTGGATGCGGCTGCCGGTGGCGTCGGCTAGTGCAGATGAGGGCGAGCAATCCCTACGCCAGGCTCCGTCGAACTAAGCAATTGGGCCTCGGACAGGGTGTTTTTTGGCGAGATGCTCCGGCATAGAATTAATTAATTACAGGCTACTCCGTCCCAGTGCATGCGTGAGGCACCGCTACTCCATTCAGGGGAGCGTCGCAGCTGAATCGGGGTGTTCGCTGCCTTGCACTAGAGCCCTTTGGTCTCTTTTCAGCGCCAGCTCCAGCACCAGCGCTAAGCATCACGGCCCTGCTGTTCAAAACAAGACCGCGATGCCGTGCTGCTGCACAAGCAGTAGTATTTTCTGTATTTGTATTCCGTGCCTGGATCCCAACGGACTTGGCCGCCGGCCAGAGGGAGAGAAGAAGGGCTGCAGCACAGGCCGAGGGCTTGGCTTTGGTCGTCCCGCGCGCCACAGCGAATTGCTGCGTTCAAGGTGTAGGCGATGGCCGTTCGCGCCAATCCGGTGACGAATCCGGGTATATGGCGAGAGAGAGGCGAGAAATTACAGCAAGATAAGGAGAGGAGAGGAGCAGACTTTTTTCTTTTAACCTTTTTTGTTTCCTCGCTCGGCACGAGAAGCGAGAAAGAACAAGGTATTTCAAATTTCAAATTCGTTCTCAAGATGTTCCAAATTGGTCTTTGTAGCTTCGGTGGCTAGCGTTGCTTAGCTGCCGTCCGCCAAGTCATCCAAGCCATCAAATTTTAAGGCGCATCGCGAGTCGCCGTGTCCATTTCCTAATGGGTGAGCCCGTGGCGCCGTGGCTGCTGAACTTGGAACTACGGAACTACCAAAATAAAAATTACACAATATTAATCAAGAGGCGCATCCCGATAAGTTGCTGCGTCTTCAATAACCCGCCACCGCGGACGTCCTGGAGGATCAAAAAGTCGGCGAGATGTCTTTGGCTACGGCTCCTTCTCCCCCAGCCAATTTCCCGCTTTATGCTGAGACATCAGAAGGACGCTCTGCGAACAACACACAACACATAGCGTGCATCCCCGCAAAAAAGTGGCGCAATTCTACGAATCACCAGTTCTGTCGCGATGCAAAAGACATCATACGGTGGTCGGACTCCGACACCTCACATCAAACGCCCTAGCATCTTTAGGTCTGGCCGCCGTCCAAACAGCTTTTTATCGCAGATCTCAACCCCGTGTCTCTCCGCAAACCTCATTCGCCACTACCATCAAGGGAAGCGCCGATCAATTTCATCATCTTTCATTGTCTCATAGTCACCTGGTTGGTTGGTTGGTTCTTCTTTTTTGAAGGACAGGAAATTTGGAACTTGTTCTGCTCCGAGTGAACGTTGCAACCGCCCGATTGCGACATGCTTGTATGAGACACCTCTCGGGGGAATACCTGATACGTGACTCGCACAAGTACTTGTATGAGCTTCAGACAAAGGAGATGGTAAAAAAAGAGAGAAAAAAAGTTCCACAGCCATCGTGCCATGATTAGGGATTACTGGGCGTAATTAAAATGCCCCATTAAAGGTACATGTGGTGAGATGTATGTATGCATGTGCCGCCCTGCAGTCGTCATTATGCCGGATAATTGTTCAAAGTGCACATGCATGTAACCTTGGGCGGCAGTTGAAAAGGTAGCTGTAGATGCGCAAAGGTTACAGACTACTACGGAGTATTCCATGGACATGTATGAATGTGCCAGGTACCTAGTAGTTTCAGAAGCTGCGTACTAGCAAAGTTCAATGCTGGCTTTAATGCGTCACAGCTTTGTCTGGACCAGGGAAGAAATCCTCGGTGGCGGCTTAATGAAGCATAAATTAAGATCAGTCTCTTATCTCGGCACTCTGGGCGGTGTGCGCTGTGGAACTCTGATTCCCGTTGGTATTATCAATCAAGCCAAGCTGCATGCAAGCTCGGTTTCAGATCTTTGTCTCACAGCTCAGGTCTCTAAACATCCGTTCTACTCTACATCAAGCAGACACCATTATTTGCTTGCCAATTGGACTAACATGTGAGAGGGGGAATCCATGAGCCAGCAGAGAGATATCGGGCAATAGTCCCATACTAGACCAGCCAATTTATGGGGTAAAGAATAGGCTGACCCAACAAGCTGAGTCGTAAGAGGGAACAAGCCTTCAAGGTTCCGCGGAGTGGCCCCAGCAACACCGGATTTTTCTTTTTTTTTTTTTCTCACTTCTCGTGATGGGGCTCGGTGGCAATAGCTGAGAGTAGTAGCTCTTGGCAAGCACAGACACGCCTCTCCAAGCTGATTTTTTACTTAAGTGGTAGTAAGGCTTCGTAAGAGTCATGGGGTAATACAAACACCACCGCACTGCTAGGCAGGTATGCTATTTTCCGACTTGTCACAGCCCACCGTTGGAAGAACACATACGGAGTAGATCCGACTGACCTGGCTGGGGCCTGGTACCAGATCACACCTCGAGCTCCATTGCTTCTCGAGAATTTCGGCATCCTTCCATTCAGACATGGATCAGGGAATACCCGGAAGAAAACA
Source organism: Trichoderma brevicompactum (assembly GCA_003012085.1). Taxonomy (NCBI): domain Eukaryota; kingdom Fungi; phylum Ascomycota; class Sordariomycetes; order Hypocreales; family Hypocreaceae; genus Trichoderma; species Trichoderma brevicompactum. The sequence goes on along the minus strand of PXNZ01000190.1, from coordinate 57,107 downwards.
TGGACATCGGCATCATTGAGTTGTGCAAAATATGCACGGGGCAACGTTAAAAGGGGGCCCAGCTATGAAGCCCAGAATACAATAGCCTTGAAAGGAGTGCGACGATCTCGATCCTTGGCAAACGCTTTGTGACCCTCGCACGAAGCAACCACCCGAGCACAAAGGCCAGCGGGGAATGCTGTCCCTACTTCCTACGCCATAGGAAAGAAAAAACAAAGAAACTAAAGATGAAAGAAAAAGTGTCTCCCTAACGTCATGCACCATGCCCTTGGGGTTATCAAGACATCGGTGTTTGGTAATAGCAGGGAGAATTTGATCTTGGCACGTTGAAAACATCCTTCAGCGATTCGAGCACTTGAAAAAGCTCGCTGCTGTACACACATATGCCATCTAAACAATTCACAATCTTCATTTCCACCTACCGTTGGAGGCCAATCGTTGCATTGCAGATTTGCGTCTGGATTCTTCATCCCTGAACCAAGGCCTGGGCAGTAAAAAAAAAAAACTGCCGGGGAGTGCGCAACAAGGTTTCGCCCTCGTGGCATAACAAGGAATCCCTTAATAAAGGGATACCAAATGCTGCTACTCATGTACGGAGCAGACCGCCTTTGTCCTCTCAGCTTCCTCTTGGTCGGATTCCGCTGTGTGCATGTCGAGCTGAAAACAAAATGAGGTTTGAGACTGCAGGGAGAAAATTTCTTCTCTGGAGTTTATGGAGGGGCAGTGTGCTTACATAATTCACACGCGGACTATGAAATCCAGGTACTACTACTAAGCAGTCCCCCTCGATGTTAGTACTACCATCCACGTGTGGCACCCGGGAAAATACCTATCTGAAAAGCTTGATAATATGGTACACCAATCTTGAGCTTGTAATTTGGAGTTTTTATTTAGCCTCATTTGTATTCAACAATGCCCGAGCTGAAACCCAGAGGGGGACAAAGAGGTACGACGTACCTATGATCGGAGGCTTTTCGAGATGCGCTGATCGGCACTACATATTTCCGACAGCCCCAGCAGATCAGCTTCTGCGGACTCGATCTACAAACCATAGCGCCCCACCGCAATCTCACTGAGCTTTTGCCATTTCAGCCATGGCGACACAAGGCCGTCTTCGTTTGTCAAAGCCCTTCTTGACGCTGCGCTGAGCGAGAGATCCTGATGCCGACAGGTGCATGCATCGGCATCGGCCTGTCTCCGAGAGGGCAACGAATACGTTAGCCAAAGCGCTTTGCGCTTCCACGCCGGCACTCTGTGTCTCGGCACTTGGAGCGCATCCAATCAGCTCTGCGGCGCTTCTTCTTTGGCTGTACTCCCCCCTTAGATCACCTGTTGCATGTCACAAAATCCAGAGCCGTTTGATCCGTATGTGTGCGTGGCCTGTGTGCGTGAGAAGCTGGGAGGGTCGCTCTGGCAACCCTGGAGGGTCTTGGCAATCCAGGCGCAGTTGCGCTTGGCATGATCGTATCATCTCATCTCACAACAATATCTGACGCTCCCTGCTGTGGAGCAAAGACTTCAAGTGCATATAAATACTAGCAGTAGTAGATCATATGAACGACAGAGAATAAGCTGAGCCGGCCAAACCAAACCCACGTCAGCCACGCAGCATCTCTGCTGAGCAAACTAGCTGCATCAGGGCCAAAGAACCCAGATAGTCGCTGCACGTCTTCATGTGCAGCATCCCCCGATCAGCGAGGAATCTTCAAAGAAAACAATTAGCGTGTCGTCATTGGCGTGGCCGTTCCACACTAGCTGCCCCTTTAGTCCCCTTTCCGGCCTGTTGTGTTTCTGGCGCTGCTGAGATCCCTGCCGCCCTCAGCCCAGCAACTCGCCAGATCCCGGTTCTAGCACACGCTATAGCGTTAAGGTAGCTTCCCCAAGCTCCCGTAGGTGCTCCACTGGTCGATAATTTACGGCCGAACGCCCTCGCTGCTCGAGTCCAAAGCTTAAGCGTTGAAGCTCGATTCCCCAGAAAAGACGGAGGCGGTTTTGAATTTGCATCTGTCACGCAGACGTCAGTACAAGCTGTTTTGCGCATTGAGGCCATCAAGAGCGCGCGACCAGGGATCGAGGGCCGACAACAGCAGATTGAGGTCATCGTGGGTAGGCTTATCTATCACTGAGGCCGCCAACTGGGGGACATTGCCGTCGAATCTGAAGAGCAAGTCGCCCGCCGCCGACAAAAGTTGCACCTTCATCTGAATTGTCGCATTTATTCGCAACAGAGAAAACAAAAGATTCCCAATCATGGCGTCACACGTCGACGACGAGCAGGTCGCAGAGATCGACCCTCAAAACCCATACGCGTCCAGCAGCAAATGGCGCCACCAAGAATCAACCAAGTATGCTCGTCACGAGGCGCAACTCCAGGCGCGCGACGCTGCAGCAGCCGGCAACACTGACGACTTGGCCAATTACCTCAACTCTACTCGAATTGAGCCCCAAACTGACGGACATGCGGCGGGAAACTACCAGCCCCTCGCCGTGGCCAGTGGCCAAGGGCAGCCCGTCGAGGAAACCACCGTCAACCAGCAAGAGGCCGAGGTTTCAGATGGCAAAGAAATCGTGTGCGGTCCTCTTCTCAACTATCGTCGAATGGAACAGGGCTACTGGTTTGGCAGCGTCCTTATTGTCATCAAGGGCGGCGGCAAGGAAGTGATTTACGAGCCATCGCTGGTCTTGCGACGGGCTGGGGCGCAAGGCGAGGCGGCCGCAGCGCAAACCAAGGACACGCAGATTCAGGGCGAGCGCCTCTATTCCGACAAGCGCAATACCTTCTGGGCCTTTGGCATCAGGGTGCCTCTCGAGCCCAACGAGGTCAGATACGAATATGAAGTGCCGGGGCTGCGGTTCTCTACCACCCACAAGCCGCAGGTCAACAGCTTCTTCATCCCCGCAATCAACGAGTCCATGCGCATCATGTTCTACTCCTGCAACGGTTTCAGTGTCGGTACTGATGAGGAGGCCTGGAGCGGCCCGGCCCTGTGGAACGACGTTATGCGGAAACATACAGCTACGCCCTTCCATGTCATGGTTGGCGGTGGAGATCAAATCTACAATGACGGCATCAGAGTCCACGGCCCCTTGCGCGCTTGGACCGACATCAGCAACCCCAAGAAGCGACAGGAGTACCCCTTCCCGGAGAAGCTTCGTGCCGAATGCGACGATTACTATCTCAAAAACTACCTGCGCTGGTACAACACGGCGCCCTTCTCGACCGCCAATGGTCAGATCCCGCAGATCAACATCTGGGATGACCATGATGTGAGAGCTGCACCATGATGCTAAAGTATATATAATCTCCTGCTAATATCTCGTACAGATCATTGACGGCTTCGGCTCATATGTTGATAAGTTCATGCAATGTGACGTTTTCCGCGGCATTGGTGGCACCGCCCACAAGTACTACATGCTCTTCCAGCACCATCTCCCTCCGCCGCCATCCACATATACCTCCGGTAGGCTTGCTGCATGACAGATCCCATAGACATGCGTACTGATCCGTTGATAGACTTTGCCGATAACGATGACGATGGCACTCAGGGTATTGACCCCAACCAGCTGATTGGCACGTACGTCGCTCCAGGAAAGACGGAGCCGCAGTATATCGTCGGAACCAAGCCTGGACCTTATGTTGCGGAACACTCGTTCAACATTTACACCCGATTGGGCGCTCGCATCGCTCTACTTGGTATTGATGCCAGAACCGAGGTGAGCATTGCCAGATGGATGTTTACTCTACCGGCCGGCCATAGCTGACAAACTCCCAGCGTACTCGACACCAAGTCAACTACCCCGAAACCTATGAGCTCATTTTCCAAAGGTTGCGGGATGAGCTAAACGCCGCCGCCAGGTCTGGCCAGCCCATCAAACACTTGATTCTGCTCCTTGGCATTCCCATTGCTTACCCGGTGAGTTTCCTTTCACGTTATCCCTTGCACGGGGGACGACTGCTGACCAAATAACGTCACAGCGCTTGACTTGGTTGGAGAACATCCTTCGAAGCCCACTGATCGGCCCTGTCAAGCTCCTGAACCGACGATTCGGTGTTGGCGGTGGCTTCTTCAACCACTTTGACGGAAGCGTAGATTTACTGGATGATCTTGATGACCACTACACGGCCAAGACGCACAAAGTCGAGCGAGCTCAGTTGGTCGTGGAGCTGCAAAAGATTTCAGCCGAGTTTTCCGTGCGAACTACGATCCTCGGAGGAGATGTCCATCTGGCTGCTTTGGGTCGCTTCTACTCCAACCCCAAGCTCAAGGTCCCCGCCGAAGAAGACAGCAGGTACATGGTCAATGTTGTCTCGTCGGCCATTGTCAACAAGCCGCCGCCTCAAGCAGTTGCCAATCTCCTGGCGCGACGAAACAAGATCCACCATCTAAACTCCAAGACAGACGAAACTCTGCTGGACTTGTTTGACAGGGATCCCGGCAACTCCACAAAGACCGCCAGTCACAACAACTGCACGATGCCAAGCCGCAACTTTGCTACGCTGACGGAGAACTCGCCCACCAACCGCGTCAATGGCGCTGCGCACGAGATCAATGGCGAGGCGCAATCGTTCTTGGGCGTCGATGGCCACTCGCACTTGCACCGCGGCGAAGTTGGGGCCGGTACACAGCACAAGGCGGCCACGGATGAGGGTCACGGCCGGGGTCACGACGGCAGCCTGGACATTCGCATCAACGTCGAGATTGACCAGCACAACCCAGAAGGCCTGACCGACAGCTACGGCTTGACCGTTCCCTTGCTGGTTTACCGGCCAAGGACTGAAGCGTCCTCGAGAGCCGTGTCCACTGCCACAAGCCAGTAGAGACGGCGGCGATGGAGATTCTGGTTCCTTGTATTCGGTTCATGGCATGAATCTTGGTCTTGATGATGAGATACCCCAGGCTTATGAGGAAAATAGGTCACGTGTTGATGATAACATCACTGGCACGACGAAGAGACGGAAGATACCAACAAGATGAGGAGGGAGACGGAGCATACCTAATCGCAAGGGAAACACGTTTATGCTGGGGGGGAGGATGTATAGATACCTAATACCATTCCTTTTGAGAGGGCAGTCATTCGCTACCTAGGTAGGGTTTGAACGGCTTGCGTGTAGTGTATTTCTAGTGTGTAATTGATATTGTCTTGACCATGATTAAGAGTGGGCTGTGTGAAGATGAAAATCCGTTTCCTTCGTATGATGTTGTTTCCTATACTACTAAACATCTCTAAGCCATGCATTGCCGCATACGAGTCGCGCACTTGTTTAATAACTACTTCTACTAAACTCCCATACACCCCACATCGGCATCCAGCTCCGACAAAATCTAAGCATACCAAAAAAAAAATCCCCCGGCGCTCCTCTCGCGATTCCCGGCCAACGGCTCTCGACGGAGCCATTGGCCAGCCGCCGTCCGACGTCGGTGCCCCGATTGTCCAATCCCCAGACGCTTAATCGCCTCGCGTCTGGGGAATTCTGGGAACCGTTTGCTAACGTCATGGTCGTCGCCCCCACTGCCCCTCATCTCCAATCGCCTTTAACCCGCGATAAGCCGAGCAGCAAAAAGCTTGGGAAAGCTCCAAACTTCGATCAAGGGTTCATTTAAGATAAAAAGAACTTGTTCTTTTTTCTCTTTCATTGACTGTAATATACGTGATAATATCCTTTTTTTGCGCGGATCATTGCCGTCTTTTGCTTCCACACCCTGTTTTGTTACGTTCACAATGCAGTCTGCCGTGCTGAGACGAGCTGGGGCCAAGGGCCTGCGCAGCTGTGGGTGCAGAGTCCCAAGGGCTTCGCTGGCGACGCTGGCGACGTTTCGACCTCCGACTATCAAGAATGAACCCAACGTGAGTAAACGAGGATAACCGGGAGAATAGAAAGAATGGGCTGAGGCTAATGCGAACGGACTTGTTAGCAACACTACGCCAAGGGCAGCCATCAGCGAGAGGGCTTGACGGCGGCCGTGGAGAAGCTGCAGAGCAAGCTGCCTCTCGAAGTCCCCGTCGTCGTGGGAGGCCAACAGGTGAGTCGAATCTCTCACATGATAAGGAGAACATGTTGGAATGGAGAGCTAATGGGAATCTTTTCTCTCTCTTCAGATCAAGACCTCTTCCCTCTCCAGGCAGCTCAACCCCTCCGACCACTCCAAGACGGTCGCCTCCTACCATACCGCCACCCCGGCCGACGTTTCCAAGGCCATTGATGCAGCTCTCGCCGCCAAGCCGGCGTGGGAGTCGCTCCCCTTTGCCGACCGCGCCGCCGTCTTCCTCAAGGCCGCCGACCTCGTCTCCGGCAAGTACCGCTACGACATCATGGCCGCTACCATGCTCGGCCAGGGCAAAAACGCCTGGCAGGCCGAGATCGACGCCGCCGCCGAGCTGGCCGACTTCTTCCGCTTCAACGTCCAGTACGCACAGGAGCTGTACAGCCAGCAGCCCGAGCACCACTCGCCCGGCGTCTGGAACAGGCTCGAGTACCGACCCCTCGAAGGCTTCGTCTACGCAGTCAGCCCCTTCAACTTCACTGCCATTGCTGGCAACCTGCCCGGCGCTCCTGCGCTGATGGGCAACGTGGTCGTCTGGAAGCCTAGCGACTTTGCCATTGCGTCCAACTGGCTGGTCTACAACATCCTCCTCGAGGCCGGCTTGCCCAAGGACGTTATCCAGTTTGTGCCCGGTAACCCGGTGGAGATCACCAAGACGGTCTTGGAGCACAAGGAGTTTGCCGCTCTGCACTACACCGGCAGCACCGCCGTTTTCCGGAAGCTGTACGGCGCCATTGGCGAGGGCGTTGCCGAGGGCAGATACAGGTCTTATCCCAGAATCGTTGGTGAGACGGGCGGCAAGAACTTCCACCTGATCCACCCGTCCGCCGACGTGGAGAACGCCGCCGTTCAGACCGTCCGCGGCGCTTTCGAGTACCAGGGACAAAAGTGCAGCGCTACGTCTCGCATCTACGTCGCCAAGTCTGTGTGGCCCGAGTTCAAGGAGCGGCTGGTCGCCGAGACCAAGAAGCTCGCCCAGGGCGTCCCCTGGGATCACGCCAACTTCCTGGGCCCTGTCATTCACGAGGCATCCTTCAAGAAGCTTTCGGGCGCCATCGACGAGGCCAAGAGCGACAAGAGCCTCGAGCTCGTCTTTGGCGGCTCCTACGACTCTTCCAAGGGCTACTTTGTCCAGCCTACCATCTACCAAACCACCAACCCTTCTCACAAGTTCCTCTCCACCGAGTTCTTTGGCCCCATCCTCACCACCTACGTCTATGACGATGCCGCTCCGGATGCCTTTGCCAAGGTCTGCGAGCTCGTCGACTCCACCTCAGAGTACGGCCTCACCGGATCCGTCTTTGCCAGCGATCGCGAGGCCGTGCGCTTCGCGGAAGAGAAGCTGCGCAACTCTGCAGGCAACTTTTACATCAACTGCAAGAGCACAGGCGCAGTGGTCGGACAGCAGCCTTTCGGCGGTGCCCGAGCCAGTGGAACAGACGACAAGGCCGGCAGCCCGAACCTGTTGACGAGATTCGTCAACATCCGGTCAATCAAGGAGGAGTTCGCGGCCACGACAAAGGTGTCGTATCCTAGCAATGAAGTTTAAAACCGTTTCCCCCGCCTTGCATGATAAACCTGTGGAGCATATATTGGGGGGGTTGAACTTGATGGACGGCGTTGTCTTTGTTTTTTTCTGTTCCTCTTATGGAATTTTCTGTGTTTGCATCTAGGGTAGGATGCTGGCGTTGAGCGGCGAGAAACCTGTCCGCATGCATAAAGCTCTGGTATAAGGAGACGCATCTTACGTAGCTTAAAAGTTCAATTGAAGATGATATGACTAAATTCATGTATAATCGTGATGGGCTACAGCAGATGTTGAGTTCTGTATCCAACTCTAATGCTTTACATGGTGACCCTATCATTATAATGCGAGATTGAAGCTAGAGCAATGTGGCGCATTACCACGCTCAGAAACTACAAAACTTTGGGCAAAATAGTTGGCACAAACATTGCGACGCCTGCATCTTTAGCTGAAATTTGACATTCGATCGACCAGAGGACTAGAATTTAAGCCATGTGTTCTTGTTCCTGTGAGTGTGGCATCCAATTCGTATAAACGGGAACTGCTCCGAGGGAGATAGCTGACGGATCCTACTGCACCCGGGCCTTTTCCATATATATGTAATCCTTCGAAAACAGAGTTGAAGGCACACTCATATATAATAATAAAAAAAGCTCCGAGTTGTTTTTAGAGATAATTCCGAGCCTCAGCCCCAGAGAGCAGTACACGTACTGACGATGCCTTTATTCGAGGCGCAGTTCCACGCAATGGACGCTGTCCCATAAAATCATCCCACTATTCCGCACAGTCCGGGGGAACGTAAGCTTTGCCGGATTGCCGTGTGGAGAGGGCTGCGCTTTACGGAGTAGCATATGCCGGTACCTAGGCGCAATGCCTACTTTAATTTCTTTTTTCTTGAGCCGGGCTGGGGATATTCTGATTTTTGGTAGATGGAGCGTTGTCCAGCATCTCTGGACATTACGAATTGACGCCTGCAACACTCGGTAAAGACAAGCATGTCAGCAGACGCCTCAACTGCGTTATGTAGCCAAGCTGCCAAGATGGCCATGTTCAAACTTAATGGCCAGCTTTCTAGAAGCGAGCGCTGCTTATCTCTCCCGCTAGTGCCATTAATTGCGCGGCGCAAACCCGCTTTCAGACGGAGGACCTGAACGGTTGAAATCGCCCAGCCAAAGTAGTTTTGGTCGGGGGAGGGAGGGAATGGATCCCTGGACTATCGCCACAGGACACGCGAGCTTGTCCAACGTGGTTATCAACCCCGGAGCTGCTGCAGCAGAGCACATAGATTGGAGGGTCCGTGCAGATGTCATCGAGGCGATTTGTTAGGCCACGGTCCAAGCCAAGCTTTTGGAGGACGGAGTATTGCTTCGCATGCCTTTTTTGAAGCGGAGTATAACATGTGAATGTGAATACCACACAGTGAGATTAGTATGGGTAATAGCACAAGACTCAATCTCATAGTCAGCACATGTAATAGCTCAAAATCACAGATTTCTAAACAAAAAATACAAAATGAGCACCGGGAACAGTTCGCTTTCCCTCGAGTCCGCAGCTCAAAGCCTAGCCTCCCTTGCCTTTTCTCCCGTTCCAGGCAAACGCGAGGGGCGACGATGGGCTGAAGGAGCACGAGGGCACGAGACTCGCCGGCGAGGTCTGAGAGGATGAGACGGAACCTTGTCGACGGCAAGTGGACCGAAAAAAAAGAGCAAAGGGGAACAAGAGACCAAGACAAGAGTAAAAAAAAAGCTGGAGAGCCAAGATGCGCCAGAGAGCTTGCAGGCGTTGCTCAAGGGCTAAAGCTCACCACATGGGCTGGTCCGGGCCGCTGATTCGTCGGCACGGCGGCGACACCATGGGGAGCACGCGACCATTTTCTCGATGATGCTTGGTCAATTGGCAGAGGCACGTTTTCGTCCATCGGATGCCTGTCGAAACGTCTTTTAGGGTGCGTTTTGTTGAGCCAGAGCAGCAAGACCCGGGGGAGCGAGAGGGGGAGGGAGGAGAGATTTCATGTGCCGGTTAGCGAGCCTATTTTCTGATTGTGCTTGTAAAGGAGCCGCCTTATCAGGAGTCCGCCCCGTGAAATACTAAGAAGCAGCCGTGGGCAAGCAGGAGTTTCTCGTCTTCTCTCCATCTTGTCCTCGTTCTATTGTATTCCCTTCTCCTATTCTTTAAATAGGCGCCTCCTCCCTTTCTCTTTCTAGGGTGCGCCAGTGGTCTCGTGCTGCCGATTGCTTTTGTGGTTCTGTTGTGATACTCTGCCGCATCTCACCGGTCCCCTCCCTCCCATCCATCCTACAAACGAGTCCCATCATCAAGCACTCTGGTGTTTCTTGCCAGGCACGAAATACACAGTGCACAGCATATTCGATCAGAAAGAGGACACACAAGTCTTGTACGCATCACAAGTGCACAGCTCAGACGATAACTGTCACCAAGAGGCTCTGTGAGGACAACAACACCGCCAGCCAAAACGTGGCTCAGCCAAGCTCCCCCCAGCTTATCTTGCCGACCACAAAGCGGGATTCCAAACGCAGAGAGAGCCCTTGCATCCAGGCGCCGGAACCTCGCATTTTCCTGTCCATGCGACGGGGACCCGCGGATTCGGTGCGCTTCTTCTAGTGATCCCGGCCCAGATTTAATCTCCATTCTCGGTGGCTGTCGTCACCGTCTGCTCCTACTTACAAGCAGCAAAAAGGCCCAGAGAGGAAAAGGTCGACTGCGCCTCGCCAGGGCCTGCCACGCATTACGCACCGGCAGATAGTTCTGCTAAACGGCCTGGCGTCGGCCTCTTGTATCCGGTCAATCGCCTGTTAGTCTGCGACGTGCGACTTTGCGACTTGCGGATCGCGGAGTGTGCCCGATAGCTTAGATACAGATCGCGCATGCAGGCTTGCAGCCCACATAGTCCCGTTTTGCTTACAGAGGAAGAGATTCGTCATCGAGCGCACTGCAGGTACTTAAATCGAAGTGGTGGCCATGCCTCGTCCTGCGCTCCCACCCACTCCGGGATCCTCCTCTGATATCAGGGGCAAGGATGGCATCCAGCAGCTGTCCTCTCTCCAACTAGCCTTTGAGCTCCCTCCGCCGGCCATCCACGATGCCGATGCATCGCGCATTTCGCCAGTTGAAAACAAGCTCTCGCCCACCTCAGCAAGCGGCCCTGCCTCATCCCTAGGGCTGGACATTGCTACCTCACCAAGGACGCTCTATCCTATGCAAGCTGCTGAGGCAGTCAAATCTCGTAGACGCTCATCCGCTGCAACCAGAGAGTCCAAGGAAAACACCTTTGCCTTGCCCCCTCCCCCCACACGTTCCAGGAAGATTATCCAGATGAAGCCCCGGACTCAGGACGCCAGCGCAAGCTCGGCCTCTACAAAGGAGTCTGGCAAGGCGGGCGGTGGCAAGTCAACCGCCGCCAAGACCGCCGCCCCGGGTCCCGATGCCGGGGCCGGGGCCGGAGGTGCCTCGGCCAAGGGCGAGTCGAAGAAGAAGCAGCCCAGCGCAACCAGCGCTGCCGGCAGGAAAATCGCAAGAAAGACGGCCCATAGCCTGATTGAAAGGCGGAGACGGAGCAAGATGAACGAAGAATTTGCCCTGCTGAAGAGCATGATTCCCGCGTGCACGGGTGAGATGCACAAGTTGGCGATTTTACAGGTTTGTCCGGCCCGCGCTAAAGAGCCCACAAGGAGCGTTACATTTGTATACTAACCTGCTATTTGTGTAGGCGTCCATTGAATACGTTCGCTATTTGGAGGACTGCGTCGCAAAGCTCAAGGCCCAGCAAGAACAAACCCAGCAGAGCCAGCCAGAAGCGTCACACAGCCCGCTGCCGCCGATTCGAGAATTCCACCCAACGTTTCGCGAAGATGTTTCTGCCGATGTCGAGATGACGGATTCCGAGGCCGCGTCCCCCGTCTTCGCTCCCCAGCGGCCTTCGGTCTCGCCCGCTCTGTACGCCCAGGACTCGCGGCATCGCCAGCATTCATACTCATCCGTTTCCACCGACCAAAGGCACTACAGCTATAGCGGCTCGACGACGACGTCTCCCGCCTTTGGCCCGCAGCTTTTCGCCGCCAACGGTATTGGCAGCGCCGCTTATACGCACAGCAGCACTTCTGCCTCGGGGTCGACTTTGACGAGTCCGGCGCTGCTTCCGCAGAGCGATCTCGATCAGGAGGCCACTGCGGCGCTGTTGATGCTCAATAGCGACAGGAGGGGCACGGCGAGTAATAATAATAACAATGGGCGAGCCCTGTCTGTGCGGGACTTGTTGAGTTCATGATTCAGTATTACCGGCAATTGACTGCAACGACGCAACGACTTTTTTTTTTTTTTTCTTACTTTCCTTTTATATTCTTCTTCTCTTTGCTTCGGATTTCTCACAAACTTAGGCTTGGTATGAGCCAGTCGCGTCTTACAAGTATTGATAATTCAACCAACCCGTGGAAAGGAAACGAAAACGGAATATGTGACGGATCTGAGGAGTTTGGAGGGTTACGGTTCTGTTCTGGCGAGCGATTGGGATTCAGAACAAAAATCAATCAACAAATATCAAATGTTAACTATTATTTAAATGGCTGGGTATATTATATCAATGTGCGGCAGGACAGGAAACGCACTGGATTCGGCACAGGGAGGAAATACCACAAGGAAGATGGCCTGGGATGCGTACATACATCATCTCCTCCTAGCAAGTAGTAAAATCAATGATAATTTCTTCATATCAAACGCCCCCAAAGGTTTTTATATGCATCATTATATATGTCCTCTTTTTAACCCCTCTTTCCGCCTCTTTCTTGCTCTTCTATTAAGCTTTTAATCTGTCGCTCCCGGCAATATCGTCGTTGGCATCTTTGACTAGGAAGCTATTTGCACTTTTGTCAGCAACACATTCACATTTTCAGAAAGACAGCACGTGTCATGTCAACTCAACCACCAGCTGACCGAATAACTTACTTGTACCACAGAATGGTCGGCCCAATGGTCATCAAGTGCCATAAACTGTGGGCGTCAATGCAGCCCAGCCACGGCGGGAAATCAAACAGCTCCATGCTCATGGCGAACATGACCCATGCCACGGCTAAACCGGGCCACATGGCCCAGACACGGCGCGACTTTCGGTAGCGGTCGAAACTGAACCAGCTCCACAGGGCGTTCTGGATGACGCCGGCGACGACATTGGCGGCCATATTGTAGGTATAATCCCAGCTTACACCCTTGAGATATCCCACATGGCAGATATAGAGGAGAATGCAGAGCAGAGTCCACGCTCGTAGAACGGAGCGCCGGCGTGGCGAGGGTCGATCAAGGCGGAAGATGCGCACGGGGGTGTAGTACATCCCATACAGAACGCTGGCCCCCGCGGCAAAGTAATCGAGTTGTTCCGTAGCGGCAAAGTCGCGGGTGTGAAATATTGAGCTGAACACCCAGGAGGCAAGGCCAAAGTAGGAGAAGTACTCGTAGTACGGCCGGAGAGGGTAGCCGGCCGGGATGAGGGAGCGCACTTTCTTGAGGCCCTGCCAGTGGGCCCAGAAGTTTCCGATGGAAAAGAGCACGGAGAATGGCTCCTGCATGCCGATGAAGCGGTAAAAGGGCCACTTGCCGTGGAATTGGACGATGTCGAGGTCGGAGGCGACGCGGGAGGCAGTGATGATGTGTTGGCAGGTGTAGTCGCATTCGGAGGTGCAGTCCCAGAGGAGGAGACGTCGGGAGAAGGCTGCCAGTTCTCGTCAGCAGGGATTTCACTTTCGTTGTTTGATGTTATCGTCGTGGAGCTCGGAGAATGGGGGGAGAGTTACGAATGTGAGTAGGGGTTTTGCCAGGAGCGCAGTTCTCGGCCTCGCAGATCTAGATCTGTCAGTAACAATTGCGCATGGTGTTGGGCAAGAATGCAGACATACGTCAAGACATTGCTTGAATTCGTACAGCTGGTCGCCGGTAGAAGCAAGACTGGCGCCAGCAAAAAATGCCACCACAAGCAAAATCAAGGAGATGGCGCCAATGCTTGGCCTCCCGCCGTTTGAAGCGGCCATGTTGCCAGCATCGATGGAAGGAAATAAGAGCCAAGTAAAAGGATCAAGAGCGAGAGAAGAGCTGAAATATCACAAAAGAATCATGACAGGGTTGCGCAATGGGCGCCAAGAAGGAGGGGACGTGGATCAAAAGGCCACGGTATAATTGGTGGTGGTTGAATCCGGATACGATACGTATATGGATACCGCGAGCTACGATTTGGAGGTTAAGCTTGGGAATTTACAGAGAGACGCGGACTTTGGGGCGGGCCGTGGGTGCGGGTACAACTCGGGGCCATTCGGAGTGGGATGGGATATTGGAGTACAGGTACAAGTGAGAGACAGTACTTGTTACCTGTACTAATGAGCGTCTCTCTGCCAACCCGAGGATTTTACAAACTGAGATTCAACCATGGGATTGTCTCATCAAGTGTATTAGTACGGAGTACTCCGTATATCGAGGGCAATGCATGCGCTTGTTTGATAGTATGGGACTCTCCGTTAGTTGCTAACTCTACCTCCCTCGTAGCTCCTACATAGAGCCTTACTCCGTAGTACTACTAGACTGCTAACCTGGAGAATGCGGCATTTCAAATGTACCTGTACATGCAAGCTCCACGTCACATGCATTATCGCCACAACCACAAATGTCACAGCTGGCAAAATCCGTCTCCCAGCACCATCATCACCGCCTATTAATCCCATTGATGCTGCTTGCCTTTCCCATGTTTGTTTCTCCCGTATTACCATGAACCAGCGCCATTTAATCTGTCGCACCGAAAAACCGCCCTGCAGATTAGCGCTAGCGCCATCTCCAGCGCCGTGCCTGGATCGTTCGTTGCCCACGGCAACCGGGCGGGCGCTGATTGGCCGCTTTGTTTAGCAAACAACCCCAAGGGCAAAAATAATCCTTGGTTCTTAGTTCTCTCCGCTCTTCATCCTTGATCATGCACCCCTTCGCGACCGAGCTCCCAGTTTCTTGACTCTTTGTTGCCCTCCGGATCATGGGGAATCGGACACGCAAAACTTTTTAATTTTGCCAACAGTCCGCCGCCAATTGCCCGCCAACCACGAGTTAATTTTTTTTTCATCCCTTGACCGTCGATTACGAGAATCCCAACAATGGCGACAGCTGCTTCGCCGACTCCAATGGCCCCCGGCCCTATTCGGAGGGTTTCGCAGCGACAACAAGCCCTTCGCCAGCCTCCTTCTAGAGCATTGAGCAGGAATGACAGTCAACAAGCTCTTGCGCTTCAATCCCGAAACAAGCCCAACCAATACAACGACGAAAGCTCTGAGGATGAGATCCCTGTGCCTATGAAGCTTAGCGCTCTCACTAAGGCGCTTCTAAACGATGGCGAGCCCGACTCTGCCTCCCAGCCGGCTGAACGGCCATCCTCACCACCACGGACCCGGAGACGGGCCAGCCAATTGAACGCATCGACATCGTCCATGTCTGAACGGGGAAGGCATCTGAGATCTACCAGTGGGCAGGCTCCCGACGGCAGAACATCGAGAAACACGAGCCCCGCTCGAGATCATGGCACAAGCCCTCCAGCAAGGAAAAGAGTGGTGAGGCTGAGCAACGCTTCTCAGAGCCTGAGCCAGATCCAGCCTTCAAAGCGTCGTTCCAGCTCCTTCTCGCGATCAACACAGCGCCATCAGCAGACCAGTCGGCCGTCCAGTAGGGAAAAGTCTGCCGATGAGAAGCCGGAGTCGCAGGCAGACATCAACACACCTGCCCAGGGAAACCGCATTGTGAGAATTTCTACCAACTCCGGTAATCGCAGCAGAGTGGGCTCAACGGGTCTGTCATCGGGACGATCATTTGACCGCTCCGCCGTTGATAGGTCTGCTCTTGATGTGGACGACTATGAGCCCTCCGAGGTCCCTGAAACAGTTGCACGAAGCACAGCACCCACAAGTTATGGCAGTGTCTCACGGTATAACTCGGCCAGAGGCCGACTTGAGGACAATGCCAATCCGCAGAGCTCGATGCGCGTCAAGAGAGTAGGCAAGATTCCCGGCACGTTTCTTAGTGGCCCTGCGCGGCGTGGAAGGCGGAGGCAGAGCGAAGATGATGATGAAGGTGAAGGAGAAATGGACCACTACAACGCCCACCAGGAACAAGACAATCACATGGATGACATGCCAGAAGTCGCCTATTACCCTGATGGAATTCGAGACTACAACTCTGGAAGTCCTGTTAGTGCAAGTGCTTCGGCTAGGGCGCTTCATAGAAGACACATGTCCAGCATGGATTCACGGCCTGGATCTGGGAGACCCTCGCCCCGGGGTATTGATCTCGAACCTGAGCCGCAGCGGTACTCGCCCTTGGAAAGGGAGAAAGAAGAGGCAGAGGAAGAGGAAATACCGTACATAAGATCAGTGATTCATGCTGAGATACCCTCGACACATGATCAGGAAAACGAAGCCCGTCCTTCTTACAGGCGCCCAAAATCCTCCTTTGACGATATCATGGACAAGGCTCCGCAGCGACCCTTGAGCACCGATCCTGCTTTCGCAAGGCCTTCTTCACCAGAGCGAAAGCCATTGGCACCAGTCGCCAACAACACACCTCAACGGGCTGCTCCTCCGCCACCTCCCAAGATGTCTGTCTTGGAAGCGGCTACTTCAACCACTGGTGCTGCAGCTGCAGCTCCCTCTACCAAGCAGCGAAGAAACGTGCTACGGGTAAATGGAAAGACGTATACTAGGCTGGATTGCCTCGGCCGTGGTGGCAGCGCCAAGGTGTATCGAGTAACTGCCGAGAACGGACAAATGTTTGCTTTGAAGCGGGTGGCTTTGGAGAACGCCGATGAACTGACCATCAAGGGGTATAAGGGCGAGATAGACCTCCTTGGGAAACTCGCAGGAGTGGATCGAGTTATTAACCTCTTCACCTACGAGATGAACACGGAGAAGCAGGTGCTCAGCTTGGTAAGTAACGCTCTCTTCGTATTTGAAACAAGATGAATGCGAGTTGCTGACATCGATAATGCAGGTAATGGAAATGGGAGAGAGAGATTTGAATGCTCTCTTGGCGAGTCGCCAGAACCCCGAATCTTCCAGGTTTGATCCTGTATTTGTACGCTTCTACTGGAAGGAGATGCTGGAGTGCTTGCATGCTGTTCACCAACATGACATTGTTCACTCGGACCTGAAGCCTGCCAACTTTGTCCTTGTTAAGGGCAGACTCAAGCTTATCGATTTCGGCATTGCCAATGCTATTCAGACCGACGAGACCGTAAACGTCCATCGCGAAACCCAGATAGGCACACCCAATTACATGTCTCCCGAGTCGCTACTAGACGCCAACAACCCGCGCGGCGGCCGTATCCCTGGTCGCCCCAAGTTGATGAAGCTCGGAAAACCCAGCGATGTCTGGTCATTGGGCTGTATTCTCTACCAGATGGTCTACGGCTTGGCACCCTTTGGCCACATTGCAAACCAGATGGCAAGATGCCAGGCCATTATCAACTGGGATCATCACATTGAGTTCCCTTCCCGTGGCATGGGCGGCGCTCCCGTTCCCCCTTCGCTTATTAGAACCTTGAGGCGATGCCTTAACCGGGACCAGCACATGCGACCCACATGCGAAGAGCTCCTTCACGAGACCGATCCCTTCCTCTATCCTGCTGAGATTAGCGACAAGGCTCTTCCCATTGATGAGGAGCTGCTGGGAAGAATCATCCAGAGCGTTGTCTCAAGATGCCGAGAACGCATGCCGACAGAGTCAGAAGGCGCAAGCGTCTGGCCACAGGCATACTGGAATAGTATCAAGAAAGCAATGGCCAATAGGCCGCAGTAATAATAATAGTCCGAAGAAAAATGGTCGATGCAATAATATGGGCAACCAAATCGGCATCGACGGAACTCTCGAAGCAGACGTTATTCTTCTTCACTCAGGAAAACAAAAACACAAGGAAAGGGGGGAGGGCGTGACGAACCAAAAAAGACGCTTTGTCATTACGACGTTTCACGAAGTCAATACCAGCTTGGTGTAGAGGAGTTTCATTTTTATTTTCTTTCTTGACTTTCTTTTGTGTACATACACGCTGTCTTGTATTAGAGCGGTTTTTTTTCTTCTTCTTTACGAATTGGGGGGATTGGATGACAGGAGGGCCCGCCTGTATAGAATACCTGTGTTGGGGAACATGGCCTTGCGATATGGCGTGAAATTGAATGTCACATATCATGACGGTTTTTGCATGATTTATCAATTATTTGGTCTTTTAATTGGTGTTTTTGTGTTGTAGCTTTTTCTCTCTCTCGTTATTGTACAGCCAGCTAGATACATATACGCTGGACGCTAGATGATACACATTTGCCTTACAACGTCGTGACATCGTTTATCAAATTTTCCACGTTGGTTTCTTTTTCCTGTCCCTTCCTCGTTTTAATTTCCAAAAGTCTTTATTTGGGCAAGCTTTATGATGAAGCCTCCTCAGCCTCCTCCAAATTCTTAATATTCAACTCCGAGATGCGCAAGATGGTATACCGATGCTTGCTCTTAGCTTGACGCTTTCTCCTCTGCCTCCGCTTCGTCTTCACCTTGATCCGCAGCGGCTCTGACTCCGTCCCCAGGACGGTCGCACGGCATTCAAACACCCTTTCGTCGACGTGGGGTGCGCCTTTCATGGTGTAATCTCTGCTGCCGATGACGCTGGCGCGGTTCAGACGCAGCACGTCTCCGGGTAAGACACCAGGCATCTTGAACGGTAGGCGGATCTGGTCGCCCTCCTGGACAAGGTAGGGGAAACCGTGGATATGGACGGTGATGTAGTGGCCCGGCTGAGCGGCGAGGAGGGGCAGAAGAGTTTTGACGGAGTCGGCAATTGGCGTCGGAGGCTCGACGGGGTGGCTCTTCTTGAAGGCCAGAGGGCGAACCTGGTCATCTGTGGGATTCGGGGCATTATTGACGTGCGGCTGCGCAACAGGCTCGACGATTGGTGCGGTGCTGTTGAAGCTTCGAGGCTGCATGTGCCGGATTGATTGTGTGAATAGAGGGGCGAGGCGAGAGCTTGGAGCCCTAAGCTCCAGCACGGAGCGAAGGAGTGCTCTGCTCATGTTGGATTATATGGGATTGTCAACCACAATGCCCTATTTTGAGCGGTTGGCCCGTTTTGCAAGATTTATGGCCCTCGCCGATATGGTGGTTTTCAATGGCACGATGAAGCTTTGCGCTTTGCGGCTTTGCGGGCGGACCGGATTAGTGTGGCGCCGGGGTCCGATGAAATCTTGGCGCAGAGTTGGCTCGGCCATCTATTTTTTTTCGAGGCTGGGAATTTTCCACCATACCAGGCTCAGTCCCCACTGGTATTATAGAAGTAAAGTCCAGCACAGGACAACAGCACCGCCAACATGGTATGTTTTATGCGAAGAAGCCCCTAATTGATGATGGGAATGGTGGTTCTAACTCCCTGCAGCCTCAGAACGAGTATATGGAAAGGTGGCGCAAGCTACACGGCCGCCGTCTTGACCATGAAGAGCGAACCCGCAAGCGCATTGCCCGTGAAGGCCACAAGGCCTCTCAAGACGCCCAGAACCTGCGCGGTCTGAGGGCCAAGCTGTACCAGAAGAAGCGTCACAATGAGAAGATCCAGATGAAGAAGGCCATCAAGGCGCACGAGGAGCGCAACGTCAAGACCGCGGACGAGAAGGAGCCTTCCCAGCCTCTGCCCTCGTATCTGCTCGACCGATCAAACCCTTCCACGGCCAAGGCTCTTAGCAGCGCCATCAAGAACAAGCGTGCGGAGAAGGCAGCCAAGTTTAGCGTTCCCCTGCCAAAGGTCCGAGGTATCAGCGAGGAGGAGATGTTCAAGGTCGTCAAGACGGGCAAGAAGACGCACAAGAGGGCGTGGAAGCGTGTCATCACCAAGCCGACGTTTGTGGGACCCGATTTCACCAGACGAAACCCCAAGTACGAGCGTTTCATTCGCCCCATGGGTCTGCGTTATAAGAAGGCCAACGTTACACACCCCGAGCTTGGAGTTACGGTGCAGCTGCCCATTATCAGCGTTAAGAAGAACCCCCAGAACCCCCTGTATACGCAGCTGGGTGTCTTGACCAAGGGTACTATCCTCGAGGTCAACGTTAGCGAACTGGGGTTGGTCACCGCTGGAGGAAAGGTCGTCTGGGGTCGATACGCACAGGTCACCAACGAGCCGGAGAACGAGGGATGCGTGAACAGCGTGCTGCTGGTCTAAGACGGGGATGAACAAGGTGGTTTTCAACTGTTTTGATGGGGGCCGCGGCCGTCAAGGTGCATGTATTGGCGTTTTTGGCGTTTGGTACCTACAAGTGCTTGATGCGTAAAAGTAAAAAACAAGAGACAAAAGTTAGAATGGGGTCGATTAGGAAGGAATAGAATCTTCCGAGGATATCAGTATACCCGTCCTCCTGGGCAGATGAACTGACGGAGGAGCTGTGGATAGAATCAAGTCAATAATACGAACATGTTTCTCAATTGTATCTTTTCTTCTTCTTCTTTTTCTCGCTCTTTTACTTTATACCATTCTCATACCCAGTATGCTACATGTGATGTGATGTCTATTCAAATCCAGCAAGACTTTCTGCTCTGTTTGATGATAGTTTAGAATGTAGATCGATAGGGCAGAATGCAGCGCCAAATTGACACGGCCTCACCCTCAACACATCAAACAAACAAAAATCTTTCATCCGAGCATCTACGAAGCCATATCAGCCAACTCTTTTTATTTCCAGTAACGGCATGGCTCTATCGAGGCTTTTTGAGTGGCCAAGCCACTGACTAGCAAACTCGTCGCCCAAAAAGTTGGATAGCGGGGACCCTTCCAAGGCGGTGACAAGGATAAATTAATTTTCTGCCCGACCAAAAGCCTGCCTTTCCTATCGCTCGCCGCTCCGAACTCAAGTCTTCCAGCCGCAAGCCAAAGCATAAATCGGAACAAAGAAAGGCGTTTTCTTTTTTCTCCCCCCTTCAGACTAATTTTTTTTTCTCTGTCTCTATTGTGCCTTTTCGGAGAAAAGAATAATAGACCACGTGGTGAATAGACGAGCATCCTTCATTTTCTTTCTTTTTTTCATTCCAAAATGAGCAACGACAAGATGGAAGTTGAGTTGGCGGAGCAGAAGCTCAAGACCATGGAGCACAGCGAGCAGCATTACTTTAAGAGGTACGTCTTTTTGGGGGGAGTCATAGCAGAGGAGAAATCATCAAGAGATTTTTTTTTTCTTCGGATTCAGTTAGGCGATCTTGGGGCTTTGAATTCAATGCTAACTCTTATCTGCAAATAGTTACGATCATCATGGTACGAACAAACGAAAAAAATAAAATAAAATAATTCATTGGGAGAACTTGTTGTCTAACTTTTAATTTTTCTTCGAAATGCGCAGGCATCCATGAGGAAATGTTGGTGAGCACTTCTCCCCTCCCCCTCTCTCGTATCCATTGTTGCCCCTCCTCAGCCTTGCGTTGTGGCTTTGATGCGGCGACGCTTTTTGTTGCTGTCTCCGGCTGCGCAGACCACAAAAAATTAGGTATATAGGCTGACTTTTGGTGCTGTGGAAATGTAGAAAGACGAAGTGCGCACACGGTCGTACATGAACGCCATTGTTCAGAACAAGCACATTTTTAAGGACAAGGTTGTTCTCGATGTTGGATGCGGCACTGCAATCCTTTCCATGTATGTCATAACAAAACCTCTCCTTTCGCGGTTACGCTCCGTTTTCGAGTCCCTTTTGCGGCTTCCCGTCGAAACGACCAGAGAGACGAGGATAAAAGAAATTACAAAAAGAGAGAACAAGATATTCACATGGGTATTTGCTATAGGTTCGCCGCCAAGGCCGGTGCTAAACATGTCATCGGTGTGGACATGTCTACCATCATCTTCAAGGCCCGAGAGATCGTCAAGGCCAACGGTCTGTCGGACAAGATCACCCTGATCCAGGGCAAGATGGAGGAGATTGAGCTGCCTTTCCCTAAGGTTGATATCATCATCTCCGAGTGGATGGGTTACTTCCTCCTGTACGAAAGCATGCTGGACACCGTCTTGTATGCGCGAGACAAGTACCTCGTCAAGGATGGCCTCATCTTCCCCGACAAGGCCACCATTTTCTTCGCCGGTATTGAGGATGGTGACTATAAGGAGGAGAAGATTGGATGTGAGTTTTGCCCTTTAGGTAGTGTTTGCTCTTTGGAACTCCTAGTCTGACAAGATTGCAAAGTCTGGGATAACGTGTATGGCTTTGACTACACTCCACTGAAAGAGACTGCCCTTTCAGAGCCCCTCGTCGACACCGTCGACCTCAAGGCTGTCGTTACCGACCCCGTCCCTGTTCTCACTCTCGACCTCTACACCTGCACCACAGCCGACCTCGCCTTCAACACTCCCTTCACCCTGACCGCCAAGCGAGACGACTTCATCCACGCTCTCGTCTCCTGGTTCGACATCGACTTCACCGCCTGCCACAAGCCCATCCGCTTCTCCACCGGCCCTCACACCAAGTACACTCACTGGAAACAGACCGTCTTCTACATCAAGGACGTCCTCACTGTACAGGACGGAGAGGAGGTCCAGTGCAAGCTCGACGTCAAGCCCAACAACAAGAACCGCCGTGATTTGGATATTGAGATCGACTACAACTTCCAGACCAACGATGCCAACAGGACTGCTGCCGGTCACAGCGAATACAAGATGTGCTAAGCGTGTTGATTCACTTCTTTCGACTGAGTGCGCTTAATGACGAGAGGCAAAAAGAAAAGGAGAGGCGTAGGGCCAGACAGAGCTCGCGGCCGCAGAATCTAGCAGGGCAGGGCAATGAAAGACGGAAGGGGGAGCTATTGGCGGCGTATATATGTATGACTTTTTCGTGTGCAGATGGGTTTAAAAGTAGATAGACCAACGCGGCGAGTGCTACGACTCGAAGCAAGAAGAAGAAAAAAAGACGAAAGATAAAAAGATACCATTGTCTACCTACCTGCCTCATTACCTTATTAAGTACTAGGTAGATTCACATGTTGGCAATACCAAAGAGAACTTTTTTTTTAATCATTTCTTCTCAATTGTTACTAACTCGGGTATTTTCCCCCAACACTGGTAACTAAATGGGCATCTATGTCTGAAGTCGCGAATTCTATCAGTCGCTTTTTAATTCGTCATTTTTTTTCTTCTTCTTATTCCAGCGTTTGCCATCCCAGGGTTTCATCACGATCATTCAAATTCGCCAACTTTTTCCTGTGTCGTTGCCAGTCATCAAATCAACTCAAAGTATCAGTCCCAACTTTTTTTGGTCCTATAATTTTTTTTGTTTTTGTTTTATTTTTATTCTCTTTCCAAACTCAGAGCTTCACGGAGCTACGAGCCGAACTGCTTGATGATGTTGGCTACTTTGTTGGCCAGCTCGTCAGCCTCGTGTCTGGTAGCAGCCTCGGCGTAGACGCGGCAAGCATTCTCTGTGCCGCTGGCGCGAGCAAAAGAACGAGCCGTCGTATATTTCCTAACGCACTGATCGATCTCGTCCTGAGCACCGGGCGGGTGGCTGAGGCGTCGCTCAGCGTCGGTGGTCTCGAAGATGTCCTTGTTGGCGACTTCGACACGGACCAGGCGGTTGGGCAGGTCGGTATATGTGGTGGCCCAGTCCCTGAGGGACCACGCCTTGTGGGCCAGAATCACCTCCACCATGAGCATATCTGAGATGGCATCACCGACGGTTTGGTTGATGAGGTCGCCAACGGCAGCAAGCGTTTCGAGAGCATCCTTCTGGGCCGGTGATTGCGGCTTCTTTTCACGGAAAACGCGCAGAGCCTCCTGGGAGAACACAACGGTGCCGTGGCCGTTTGCTTCGAAGTAGACACCAATGTCGAACTGACAGGCGGCATGGTGCAGGTGCTTAACACCAGTGGGGGTGAAGACGACGGGAAGCTGCAGGTTCTTTTCAATGTATGTGGTGCTTGCGCCGTTGGCGTAGGCAGTCTGGACGACTCCAATTCGGAGGTCTTCTTCCAAGCCAGCAGAGCGAACAAGATCGCTGATGAAGGAGGCGTTGAGAGACGAGATGCGGTCTCCGTCAAGCATGAAGAAGCCAGCATCTGGGTCGGCCCAATAGTAGATCAGACGGTCCGCATCACCGTCGAGTGAGCAGCATCGTGCCTCGGGGGTTGGCTTGAAGTTCGGGGGAGCGCGCTGCTTTGTCTTGACGAAGTCGGCACCACACTGAAACCTGTTAGCCTGAATCTAATAAAACTAGGACACGCTTGGGGAGAACTCTACTTACATCAAGGTTGAGGACCTCGGGTCGCAACACATCGTCATTGACGACCTTGACGTTGAATCCAGTCACATCCTTGGGGATGACCTTGAGGAGCTCGGTCAACTTTGGGCCTCCAACGCCATTGGCGCAGTCGACAATCAGCTGGCCCTGGACCTTTCTGCCTCGCAGCGCCCGGACAAAGGCCTCGGAGAGCTTGTTGTAGTAGCCAGCCTCGCTAACCTCGCCGTATGCCTTGGGGGTGCCCTCGGTGTTGACGCAGCGAGTCAGGTAGTGCAGCTGAGGAGTGGTGAGGATCTTGTAATCGGTATATTCAATGCCGGTCGCCTCCAGAGCATCAGCCAGGGCAGTAACGAGGCTGTGGCCGGAAGGACGAGTATCGCGACCGTAGACAACTCGGCCTGGGGTACTCAGGTCGATCTTGAGCTGTGAGGCCAGCTTCTTGTAGGTCTCGAGAAGCTCTTCGTGCGTGGGGGCATTGACCAGGAGGGTTGCATGAGCTTCCCAGTCCTGCTCAAGCATCTCGCCCATTGGGTCGACAATCTTGACACCGTTGTCGGGAGCAGGGTTGTGGCTGGCGGTGATCATAACACCAATCGCCTGGCCGTTGAGCTTGCGGCTTCGCAGGCCAGCAATCAGACCGACGCGGAACGAGACGCCCGGCAGAAGGTCTGCCTTCATGCGAAAACCAGCGGTGCCATATTTGTAGACGTGGCCTTCGACGATGGGGTGTTTGGCTGACGCCTCGAGAAACTTGCTGTCATCCATGGCGAGGATTGGCGAACAAGTCAGACGGTGAGGATAAGATGCGGTGCCAACAAGTGATGCGAAGCGTGCGCCGAGATGCGTAAGGTCGGGAGGAATAGAGGGAGGAGGAGGAATAGCGAAGAAGAGGGTTTGAGAGTGTGGGAGGGAAAGGACAAGAAGAGAAAAGAAGATGGAACAGACACGGCCCTGGCAACCAGAGAAGGCGGTGCGAGGGCTTAGAGAGAGGCCTTTATTTAGACCTCACGGGTGGAGTCAATCGCTGTCCTATAGTGGCCCAATTGCCTTGCTCCAGGAACTTGCCAGTCCGCTACCAAGGCTGGCTCGACGCCTTTATTCGAGGCGTTGTTCTAGCTTTCGCCTTTGCCCACTCAAACTGCTACAAGTACTTGCTAATAGACGGGAGGAATTCTTTGTAGTGTATACCTCTCTACATGTAGACCCAAAATATCAACGGCCTTTCAGTTCTACTATAACCTTTTGTCTCGTATCTAGCGGCGTACCTGTACCTGGAAGAACCTACCCAGATGCCAGTACGAGTAATCGCTACCCAGAGCATCAGTGACGGTGATTCACCACTCGCATAATACCTCAAGGGAAGCCTCTTCAAGCGCCCGTGTTCCCGCCGTCATCTGGCGCTCCAGCAGTCACAATTCGGGGTCACGCTGCTCATCCTCCCTGGCAACTGTCACTCGCATGTACCAATCAATGATTTGCTGCTGCTTCTAGTAGGCATATCGCTGGCGCCGCCGCTCCGTGGCTTCACCTCCTCTCCAAACCTCAGCGGGCCGCCAGCAACGAGACGAAGCAGAGACCCCGCGTTGGTGCCAGTGTAACCCCACCAAAAGAGGGAGCATATTGCAACCCTGACGCTCTGCTTCAAAGCTGATGGATGCAGTGTATGCACTCCGTCTATTGGCTTAGCATCTGCAAGTAGCATTCAATGCTGGAGCACTAAATGGGGCTGTATAGCCGTATTTCTAGGAAAGCATCGTATAAATAGAACCTTCTTTTTTGCCTTTTCTCTCTCTCTTTTATTTTTAAATTTTTTTTTTTTTTTAAAAAAAAGACGGGCTCCTGACTCGTGTCTCGGAGGCCTGACGCTCCCACCTACACACAATGGCGTGAAGACAGCGGAGTATTAATACGGGGAACGGAATCGCGGTCTGCAGGACAGCTAGCACTAACACGCTCAAACATGCAGAGATCGGCCACGTCAAGAGAGAGAGGCATTAATGCCGAGCAAAAGTTCTGCTCAGTAGGTGTAGGTACCTGATTGCGCATGCAAACACAGAGCAATCATCAGGTACTTACTAAGGCTCTCGCATGTCATACGAGCTACCCCTGCTTCCGCTGGCTGCAGGTCGGCTGCAGAATGATGTAACCTGTGCACGTGACTTCGCGCCTGAGACGGGCGCTCTGTCTCTTTGAGGCTACAGCACCTCGACGCGTGCCTGCAGTATAATGTAATCAATCGTTTGTTGCTTGGACCACTTTGTATGTGAAGAGATAGATTTTCCTTTCCTCTCTCTCTCTCTCTCTCTCTCTCTCTCTCTCCTTTTTTTTTTAAGAGGGTGTAACGCTTCGGTTTCTATTCTTGTCTGTCTTCACTCTGACGCCTTTAAATCTCAATTCTTTTTTGGCCAGTACTCTCGAATGGCTTTGCTATACAGCTCTTGCTTTCTTGCAGTTAGACTACCTTGCCCTTAGCATGGAAGACTCTGAGTGTGCAAACCCTCAGTTCCTGGGCTGGGTCAAGGAATGGTTAGATGTTGCCAGAGAACGCAACTCCAAAGGCGCCACAGCCTATAGGAATGCCTACGAGTCTCTCAAATCGTGTCCCATATCATTTGAGCATCCCGCATCGCTTCAACAGCTCAAGGGATTTGGTCCTAAGCTCTGCGAGCGGCTCGAGGGCAAACTGAAACAGCACTGTCAGCAAAATGGGATACCGATGCCCGAGCACCCTCAGGTGAAAAAGGCTAACGAAAGAGCTCTCAACGAACAAGGGGGAGGTGAGGATGCAGAGACGAGACCCAAGAAGAGAACAAGGCAGCCCAAGGCATATGTCCCTGCATTTCGATCAGGAGCCTATGCTCTGATATTAGGCCTCTCTAGTCTTCCTGAGGATGTGTCCTCCAGCCTGACTAAATCAGAACTCATTGAGGCCTCTCAACCACACTGTGATGCCTCGTTCACTGCCCCAAGTGACCCGACAAAGTTCTACACTGCTTGGAGCTCAATGAAGACGTTGGTCCAAAAGGAGCTAGTCTATGAAAGAGGGAGGCCTTTACGACGTTATGCATTAACAGATGAAGGATGGGCCGTGGCAAAGCGAATCAAAGAGACAACCCAATGGCAAGAAGAGAATAGCACCAACGGGCGGCAGGGGTCAAATCACCGCCCCCAACCACCATCCGTCATCGCGGCAGCGGATCAAGATTTAATGCCAGATGTGAGTGAGACTTTGACGGCAGTCGATGAGCCTTCATTCTATCAAAATGTCGTCTCAGATGGCCCATTGGTTCAGGAGGATGCCGATTTGCCTACCTTTACTCCGATTAGGATTCTGCCCGGATCCTTCACTGTCCACTTAGTCCTCGATGTTCGAGAGGTTAGGGCAAAAACAGACCGTGATTACATGCAGGAGGAGTTGGTTAAGCAAGGGGTAAAGCCAATCATGAGAAGCCTAGAAATTGGCGATGTCCAATGGATTGCCAAATGCCACGATTCAAAATTGCTATCGAGACACGGCGCGGAAGGAGACGAAATCGTTTTGGACTGGATCGTCGAAAGAAAGCGCCTGGATGACTTGATTGGGAGTATAAAGGATGGCCGATTTCATGAACAGAAATTCCGACTTAATAGGTCGGGGGTGAGGAAAGTTGTTTATCTCATTGAAGATATATCCATGGACTCCGCCGCATATCAGAGATATGAGGAAACAGTACAATCGGCCATTGCATCAACGCAAGTGGTTAACGGCTACTTTGTGAAACGAACGCAAAAGATTGACGACACTATCAAGTATCTAGCTAGGCTGACTGCGATGCTCAAGCGCACCTACGAGAGCAAACACTTGAACGTTATCCCGACAAAGGTGATCACCGCGCAGAATTACTCGCGCTTAACTCAGCATCTCCGCAAGAAAGAACCTTCAGTAGGATATTATGTCACCTATCCGGCCTTTGCATCTCTCGCCTCCAAATCAGAGACAATGACGCTGAAGGACGTCTTTCTCAAGATGCTCATGACTACCAAAGGTCTCACTGGAGAGCGAGCGCTCGAGATTCAGCGCAAATGGAAGACGCCGTATGACTTTGTAAAGGCGTTTCATGTCTGCGGTACAGATGAGCAAGGGAAAAAACGCAAGAGGGATCTCGTGTCCAGCGAATTGAGTCATTTGGTCGGGCGTAAAAAGATTTCTAAACCTCTAAGTCACAAGATTGCGGAAGTATGGGGTGATGCCTAGAGTCCATCACAGGTTGAATTCGCTTCGTATTTTTTTTGTCTCTATAAATGGCCTGCTTCTTCCCCACGCTTCACTGTGGCTTTGCCCCCTGGCTTTTTGCAACGACACGCTCAACAATCTTCTCAAGGAGAGGGATTGAGGCAGCGGCGCCGTCACCGCCGAGAATGCCGGCCAAGGACTTCTCAGCGTACTTGGCCATCATGTCCACCTCGATGTTGACTGAGTCGCCCTTGACCTTCTTTGCCATGACAACCCTTTCCTGAGAATACGTAATCAACATGATTTCCCACCAACCTTCAGCGTCGTTGACCTGAGTAACAGTCAAGCTAGTTCCGTCAATGGCGATGAATCCCTTGTACACGATGTAACGCAGAAACTCCCGCTTCTTGGGCTGGAACCGGAAAGTGAGAGCATTGCCATCTGGTGTCACTGAGAGAATTTCGGCCGTTGTGTCGACATGGCCCTGGACAAAGTGGCCGCCCATGCGAGTATCAGCGCGGACGGCGCGTTCCAAGTTAACTCTGCTGGTCTCTACCAGCGTGCCGAGGTTGGTGATGCGCAGCGTCTCAGGTGCGACACCAATGGTGAAAGTATCGTTGGTGAACGAAGTCACGGTGAGGCAGCAGCCATTGACAGCGATGGAATCGCCCTCATGGCAGTCTGTGAGGAGATTGGACCCGGAAGGGATGGTGATGGTCATCACCGAGCTACCGGTGGCGGCATCATTCTCAAGGCGGGAGATGACTCGTCAAAGTTAATGACTAGGTCGCAGCATTATTATAGGGTACCTAGCTTCATAAACTCACCTCCGATCTCTTCGACAATTCCAGTGAACATGATGTCCGATGTGAGTAGAAACTTGGCCAAGCCTTGGTTGACTGTAGAGCAAAATACCGGTACGCTTAAAGAGCTCTCACACACGAATGAAAGCTGCTCAATAATGCCGTTAATAAGCCGAGACCATTCAATGCGGGATAGAGGCTTTGTGTAGAATAGTGGGACTTGGGAGCGTTTTGCTATACAATTCGTGCAAAGGATCGAGAAGCGAGGAACGATTTTTTTTGTTCTTGGACCTGCCGCTATGGAAAAGGACAGAGATGTAATTTATTAGCAGACGCACTCACCTGGTTTCTCAGACAACAAAGCAACGAGTCCAAGTCTTACCAATCCATTAGCTTGAGAAGTCGGTTTGATGCCAAAGCAGAGCCCCGCATCCAGGTTCGCCGCCGGAGCGCTTATCGATAACGGTCCCGCCAAAATTTCTCAAGTTTTCAAGTGAATTGGCATGCGGTGCGACTGAGCGGCCACAAGTTCAGCCAACGAAACCGTTTTGCGTTGGAAGCCTCTGTATAAAATTCACTTGACTTGGCGAATTTTTGCCTTTTTTTTTTTCATCTTTTGAATTCAGCATAACTTTGAAATTATACATCGGCATCATCACCTACATATCTAATTTCTCAACATGGCACCTGGTCGTGCCAGCGACAAAAAAGATGCACCAAATCTAAGCAAACTCATTGCGGATGCAGAGACTCAGTATGAAGTGGGCAACCTTGACGAAGCCATTGCCCTCGCATCAAAGGCTCTGGAGTTGACGGGAGAAGGTGGTGACTTTGAGCTCAAAGCCTTGAACCTGCTGGGAGTCCTCAGCGTTGAGGATGGCGAGGTTGAGGAGGCTCGAGACTACTTCTTGCGAGCCATCAAGTTGGATGAGGAGGGCATCCTGGATGAAAAGATTGGCGGTGGACCAGAAAAGTTTCTGTTTCTGGCTCAGTTGAGTGAAGAGGGCGGGCAGGACAGTGTTCAGTGGTTTGAGCGCGGCGCTTCTGCTCTGCGGAAACAGATTCAGGCTTTGAACGGCATCGCCAACAGATCACCCGAGCAGCAGGCTGCTCTCGATGAGATGCAGAGCAAGCTTGGTGGCGTCTTGTGTGCCGTTGCTGAAGTATACATGACCGACTTGTCGTGGGAGACGGACGCCGAGCAGCGATGTGAGGCTCTCATCACGGAGGCTATGCTCATCGCCCCCGACTATGCCGAGACCTGGCAAACTGTGGCCAACGTGCGCATCTCTCAAGAGAGACTGGATGAGGCTCGTACTGCCTTGAAGCGAAGCCTGGAGCTTTGGCAGGACTTGCCCCCTGAGCACCCTTCAGTACCAGAGTTCCCAACCAGGGTCAGCTTAGCGCGACTGCTCATGGAGACTGAGCTAGAAGAGCAGGCTCTCGGTGTGTTGGAGCGCCTGGTCACGGATGACGACTCCAGTGTGGAAGTGTGGTATCTAGGAGGGTGGTGCTTGTACGTTGCGGGCGAGAAGCTGCGCGAAGCGAAACCCCAGCAGAACGGCAATGATAACGCCAGCGAAGAGTGGAAAGCGACATGGGGATATTCCAGGAAGTGGCTCACCCAGTCTCTAAAGCTGTACGAGCTGCAAGAGTACGAGGATGAGAGGCTCGGCGAACACGCTGTGGAGCTATTGCAGAGCATCAACAAGGAGCTTGGTGAGCCCCCGGAAGGGGAGGATGAGGAGGAGTGGTCTGGCATCAGCGATGATGAGGACGAAGATGATGACGAGGAGATGCATGATTAAGAGAGATTGAGAGGGAGAAAAATACTATAGTGACTTTGGATGGATGGCGTTAGATGGGAGGTTCAGATTATGCAAAACAAAAGACATGGCTTCTTTCTTTCATTGTTCAGTGTGTGGATGATGGGAAGCAGGACGTGGGAGGCTTTCCGGGAATATACTAGATACGACAATCTAAAATGTGATATACCCACCTGATTTCCAGTCCTAAACTCGCTGTTTCAATAGGATGAACTGCTCTCTTTTTATCATCAGATATTGCCACATCAATTTTCATGCCTTCTTTGACTCGACATTCGACAGCCAGCGCATCCGCCCCATGTCCCTTCTCTTTTCAGTAAATGTACAAGACTCCCCAGATGTGTAGACATTTATAACTCCCACCAAAAGCAAAAACTCCATAAATGTTTCAAAAAATAAAAAAAATAAAGCCAAAAGATGTATATATATGCATCGTATCCTCCAACCGCTTGCCCCATCTTACGCAGCCTCCACCTTGAGCTGCTCGACCCCATCCGCCAACGCTCCCTCCTCCTCTTCCTCTTCGTCGCCCTTGCCCGCCAGGCCCTTTTCCCAAAGCTGTCGCCCCGTCAGCTTGACGGGCTCCTTGATCTTGGCCTTTTTGAGCTCCGCCAGCCTCTCCTCCTCCTCGCGCACGCGCTGCTCCTCCATCTCGCGCAGGAAGCCCTCGCGCCACTTGAGGAACGTCTCGGGCGTGACGGGCGTGCCGTGGAACTTTTTGTTCTCCTCGCGCTCGGCGGCGAGGAGGGCCTCCTCCTGGACCTTTGCTTCGGCTGCCTTGCGGTCCTGGACGAGCTGCTCGGCGGCCTCCTTGAGGGTGGAGTAGAGGGTGAAGATCATGGCCATGCCGAGGTTCTCCTGGATGGTGTCGGCGAGGTCGGCGAGGAGCTGGTCGCGGTCGTCGCCGACGCTGAAGTGGAGGTGCGAGGGGGCATTGGGCGAGGCGATAATGTCGAGGTGAGGCGCAACGTCGGGGTATTCATCTGGATAGCGGACGGAGAGGAGGAAGCTGGGGGGCTCTTCGTCCTCGGGGGTCTCCTCGTCGGGGATGTCGAGGATGACTTTTATTCGGAACTCGGTCTCGGAGATGTCTAGGGAGGAGAGGCGTTAGCGGCAAGAATATGAGTTGAGAGGAGCGTTTTCTTTTTTTTTTTTCTTGTTCGCTTCCTTGCGATGAAAGCCCTTTTTTTGGTTGGCTGGAAAGGAATCCAAGGGAAGGAAACGCACCTGTGATTTCTTCGGGAAAGATGGATTCGAGCACTTCGCGCTCTTCGACTTGCTCTTCGCGACCCATTGCGGCGGCTGAGGTGCTGGAGGGTCTCAGTTCTGGCTGGTATATCAGAGGTTTTGCTTGATGATGGAGCTTTTGAGGTTTGCGGTTTGCTTTAGGTGGGGTTGAAGGGCCGTTATGGCGGGGTTCGTGGGGACGGGCACTGCTGCGGATGGCGCTGCGTGCGGGTTCGATGCTGAAAATGTAGATAATAGGACAGAAAAACTCCAAATGTATCAATTATTTGATGTTTGAACTAGGCCGAGCAAGGCTGCTACGAAAGTCATGAGGGAGCTCATTAAAAAGAGGATGTCTACAAAGATTCAATTGTGGAAAAGGCTGTATAACTTATGCCCCATATACGCTATTAATCTAACGAAGTGTCATACTTCTTCCCATCGCAGTACTGCACAAACCCATCCAGGTCCATCTTCTTCAGCACCGTGCTGAAACCCTCAGATCCAGCTCCAATGCCCTGATGCGAGCAAAGATCAGCGGCACGCGTGGTGTCGATATTGGGGGCGCCTTTCGGATATTCGATGTGGAAAACGGGCTTGCCGGCTTTGACAAAGGGGGCAAACGTCTCGCACTCTGAGTACTCGGCGCACTGCTCGTTGACGGAAAAATTGATAAAGTCGATGACTTTGGGGATGATGCCGCCGGCGTTTTTCAGGCCAATGGCCATGTGGTAGGAGCTGGCTTCGCCATACAGGAATTGGAGGTAGTCTATGGAATCTTGAGCCGTGAGATTGAGCCCGTTATCGTTTTGCTAGCCATGCCATGCATCAGCCTTGTTCTCATCATCATCAACATCTTTTTCTCATGGAAAATGAGGCTTACATAACCGTCGACGTTATCAGGGTCAATGGCGTCGCAGCCCTTGGACCAAGCGAGCCTTATGCGGTCCTTCATGATGCTGCGAACATTGGCGCTGCTTAGGTTCAGCCAGCGCTCGCCGGGCCACCCGTCCAGGGGCTTCCCCAGGTCCGACTCGTTGAACCTGCCTTTGTCGGGCCTGAAATCCTCATATGAACCGGCGCTGAAGTAGCAAATGACCTTCTTGCCATTGCGCTGCAATGCCTTGAAGGTTGTTGCGTTGTTGTCGAACAGATCGAGGTCCCAGATGGCGACATCCGGGCTAGCGGTTCCGTCGTCGAGCTTGATGGCGCTCTCGAGCACGATTTGCCAAGTCGCGTTGACGCTGGGCTGCCATGTACTTGTCCGGTTAGGGCCGTTTTCAAGGCCGTTGGGATCGCCGCTGCCAGATGAGCCCGAGTCCGTATTATTGTCTTGGTCAGAATCGCCGTGACCGCCTCTATGCGTCAAGCCGACGCCCAGGCCGACGCCGAGCCCGATGGCCACTGCAACTAGCACTGCGCCTACAACGGCGAGTATTTTCCAGCGAGGCCATGGTCGATTGGATGTTCCAGCGGGGGGTTGCTCTTTGCTGGTCTCGGAGGGCTTCATCTCCTCTCCAAATCTCTCGCTTGTCTCAATGGCCCAATGTAGAGAGTATGCGACAATGTTTCAAGTTACACACATCTTGACGTTTCCGCTTGAACAGTCAAAATTTCAAGCAAGAGAGACGGGATCTCGCCGTCCAAGGCGCAGCGTTCCGCTTCTCCCGCGCAGCATTTTAGCTACATACCTAGGCACTCTACTCGGTGGCTTTTTGGGTCGCATCGGTGATGCCATCGTATCTCAAAGGATGCGGCGCAGCAAAGGGGCCCAGAAGGGTCCTCTGTGTGGCTCAGGGACCATTGGCAGCTCGATAGCTGAGCGCCACAGCGAGCTAAGCTTTGCACCAACAAATTCTGACGGCCCAGTACCGGGCACTGTCTGCCATGCCTAAAATAGAGATTGGCATCGAAGCGTTTGTGCCATGACAGGGTATCTGTAATTACGGCGTACTCCGTAATATTAACCATGAATCCCATCGGATTGTGTGCTCGTATACCCACGTACTCGTACCTGCACGTACTTGGATATTCCAAGGCTCTCCGACACAAACGGCGATAAAAGGACCGCCAGAGCGTGAAACCGACCCCAACATTTTCATGTGATTTTGCTTACGTGGTCCAAATAGTAGTACCACTACTTGTAACATTCTGCAGCAAGCCCTGTCAGCACAAGCAGCAGCGGTTGATATCTCTCAACATTTGGCTAGGCAATCGGTGTGCTCCCCCCCCCTGGCGTCATAGCCTCGGCAGGCACCGGACCTGCTTATTTATCCCTGATGGCTCAGAAGCGAATGGAAGACCGGCATGGCGAAAAAGGCGAGTAAAAGAAAAAATTCAAGGACTTGGCCGTCCAATCTGCTGCCCTGCTGGCGTGCCTTGATTATGCAAGGCCACATGCGAGATAGTGCGATGCAATGCGGCGCTGATGCAACGCTGCAGCGAGCAGGGGCCTGTTAGTGGCCTTCCAGGGCTTGCAGCGCTGTTTAGTGGCCTCTGTGGTGGTCCGACCGCCCACTGTGGGCACTGGGAGGACCGCGATAGGCTGCAGCAGCGAGTCGCCAACCCTGAGGTTGCTGTTCCAAGGCATGCAGCTCCAACGGGGCGGGCGGGCCTTGCAAGCTTCCGATTGAAGCTGTGCTGCGTGCAGCCTCGCGAGCGATTGGACCCGCGAAATCGCACGATTGAGCTCCTCGATGGCTTCCAGCAACGCGTCTTTGTGTCTCGCCTGCTGGCTGCTTCCGCTGGTACCGACCCTCGTACTTGTACTGCTCTGCCTGCACGCCGCCGCAAAGGTACCTGGACCGCTATCCGACTATGGTGCTATGCTTATCTGGTCTCAGAGCTGCACAAGCCCCCACCGCCCAAAAGCTCACCGGCCACATTTAATTTCGCACGAATTCAAGTCCGCTGGCTTGCCACTAGCAAGAACTTCGTACCTCAAACTCATACTGTCCTCGAGGCCGCTGGTTCTTCCATCCCGGGCTGTGGCGACCCTCGAGCTTCTTCTTGTCGTCATCATCACTTGGCCTCGTCGTCTCTCAATCTTTTGATCCTCATCTGCTTCAATACTCTCCTCCCTTTCCCCTCCCCCCGCCCTCCGGCCGCACCTACGACCTCATCAGCATCTTTAATACCTAATCGCGATCATGGGCAGCTACACTTTCAAGTGGTGAGTTTTGCGCTTTCCTGCGGCGGAAGCATTGCGCCGCACAAACCCCCCCCCAGTCGAAAAATCCGGCACTCGCGCCGCTACGAATTTGCGAGAGACCACGAGGGCAAAAAGAGCCTCCACCCGCTTGGCGCGGAAGCACAGCACGCCCGCCATGGAATTACACACTACACACTACGGAAGCTGACATTTGGGTTTTTCTCCGTCTAGGGAGCATCCCGCCGAAGAAGTGTTCGTCACGGGCACGTTTGACAACTGGACGAAGAGCGAGCAGTTGGCTAAGGAGGGCGATGTCTTCCAGAAGGCGGTCTATCTGAAGGATGCATCGCAGAAAATATACTTCAAGGTAGGTTGAGAGCTTGTTCTCGTGCCGCAGCTGTAGCTGCCTTCCATCCGCCTCTGCTGTCGAGTTCACTTTTTTTTTTCTTCTTCTTCTTTTTTTTAACGTGCTCATTTGTCTCCCCTTCTCTCCCTCTGCATTGCGACATAATGCCTTTTTTCCCCTTCATCGCTTGTTGAGTATGCGACCGTCGAGCTTGTGCTCCAACTTCAATGCGCCGTCCATCCCATCCTTCGATCTGATCCACCAGGGGTTAGTGCCTCTTCCCATGTTCACCATGCAGCAGTAAAGGCCCGCCCAATCAAGCTGCATGATCTCGTCCGCGCACACAATCTCGCGAGATGCCATTCTATCCATAGCACGAACCATTGGAGGCGGATCAGCGAGGCAGATCCTGGCTGAGTCAGATTGCGCCCTTCCATGGCAGGTCGGCGATGGCAAGCTCCTCGCAGGGCCGACAATGCGTCGGTTTGCGCAACTTGCTGAAACCCCCCACGGCGCTTTCGCTATCGTCTTGACTGCGGGCTGTGACGCAACGCAACGCAACGCAACGCAACCGCTGCCCGCGGGGTTGGAATGTTGGTGCTGATAGCAGCGCTGGTCATCCGACTCACCAGCCTTTTCCCCCGCGACTCTTAGCGCACCCTGACTGCGACCACAGCGGGTGTAGCGGTGAGAACGAGGGAGCTTGCGCCACAGCCGCAAAGACATTGGTGATCTGCCCAAGTTCCTTCTCCTGGGCCTGGTTGGCGCGTTGCCAAAAATCCGCTGCTGGTCAAGGGGACTTAATCTACTTAATTCTACCTACCTAATTCATCTCAACCATGATTCCCACTAGGCGGCCGCTTAATTGGGGGATTCCGCCAAGCCCCCTTGTCTGCGTGCCAAACCGGCCCCCGCACCGGCCTGGCCAACCCCCTTCTAAGGCTGTTGTCGTGCATATATCACGTCACACGCACCTGGATAGTGGATTCAGCCTGTTACGCACTGCATCATAGTACATATATTTCGATCCTCTCGAGCGAGGGGCGCTCTTTTCTGTCTGACACGCCGTTACTGACTTT
This sequence comes from Trichoderma brevicompactum, assembly GCA_003012085.1. NCBI lineage: Eukaryota > Fungi > Ascomycota > Sordariomycetes > Hypocreales > Hypocreaceae > Trichoderma > Trichoderma brevicompactum. The sequence continues at coordinate 20,625 of PXNZ01000190.1, read as the reverse complement.
TTTTCTTCTTTTCTCGTCATCTAGTTCGTCGTCGACGGAAACTGGACGGTAAACGAGTCTTCCCCAAAGGAGGCCGATCACGAGGGCAACGTCAACAACTTCATTACTCCTGAGGACATTCTCAAGTCCGACCCCGCAGCCGCTTTCATCAGCACCGTTGCTCCCCAGTCCTCTACCGCTAAGATGGCGAGCGAGCAGCCCATTGAGAAGCCCGAGGGAACCGCCACCCCATCTGACGTTCCCGGCGGCTTTCCGGTGACTCCCAACACCGAGTTAGACAAGCCCGTCAGCGTCAACCCTCTGCCGGCCGCTGTCGGTGCCGTCAACCCCATCAAGCTCGAGCCTGGTGAGAAGGTTCCTGACGTGGGCATTGAGAGCACCAACGAGCATGTCAAGCTGGACGAGGAGTCTTACGAGAAGAGCGACGCCATTCCCGGCATTGAGGCCACCGACCTGCCTCCCGTCACCAGCAATCTGATTCCCGAATCCAGCCTTCCTGTGACTGCCGCCTCTGAGGACGTCAACATCAACACCGTCAACGTCGGCGCCACAACTGTTGGCCTCGCTGCCCAGGTCCCGCTGGAGACCAAGGTCCCCGAAGTTGTCAAGGAGAGCCAAGAAAAGGCCGGCGTCGAGCCCGAGGCCGCAGCCGTCCCCGAAGAGGTCGAGGAGAAGGCCAAGGTCGAGGAGGAGCTCAAGGAGACGGTCACTGAGGCTCCAGCCACCTCCGAGGGCACGGCTAGCCTCGGCACCGAGAAATCGGAATCCGACCACACCACCGCCGTCGCTGCTGGTGCCGCCACGGCTGGTGCTGCTGTCGTCGCCGCCGCCGTTGCCGCCAAGGATACCGTCGCGGAGACGGCAGCACCCGTTGTTGACGACGCCGCTGATGTCGCTGACAAGAACCTTCCCGACACCGTCAAGGAGAAGCTGCCTGAGCCCGTCCAGGAGACATTGGCTCAGCAAGAGACTGCTGCCAAGGAAGAGGCTCGAGAGGAAGTTTCCCCCGAAGTCCCCGCCGAGGTTAAGGAGTCCATCACCGAGTCTGGCAAGAGCCCTGAGGCTGCCGCCAACACCACCGCTGTCGAGGAGAAGAAGGAAGTCGAGGCTGAATTGCTAAAAGAGGTCACGCCGGTCGCCGCCGTTGATGAGCCCAAGGCCGAAGAGACCAAGGCCGAAGAGACCAAGGTGGAGGAGGAGGTTCCCATCACCTCTGCCACCATTACCGACGTGCAGGCAATTGACAACCCAGTGACTGAGGTTAGCAACGTCGAGGTGACCAAGACTGAAGTTCCCGTTGCGGAGGTCAAGCAGGACGTCCCAGCGACTGAGGAGCCCAAAACTGAGGAGCCCAAGACTGAGGAGCCCAAGATTGAGGAGCCCAAGACTGAGGAGACCAAGACTGAGGAGCCCCAGGCTGAGGTGGCCAAGACCGAGGTCCCTCCCATCGACACAACGGTTGCCTCCGAGGTCCCCAAGACTGACGCACCCGCCGTCGATACTCCCGTGACCGAGACTGATAAGACCGAGGTCCCTCCCACCGAGGCTGCTGCTGAGGAGCACGCCAAGACGGATGCCAATGGCGCGAACGGCACTCACGATGACAAGGTGTCTGAGAAGAAAAAGAATCGTCTCAGCTCCTTCTTCAGCCGGTTTAGACACAAGTTCTCAGACAAGAACTAGGACTCATGGTGGTGACAGGATAGAGCGTCATCATGTTTGAATGCCTGGTTTACGTTTTACAAGTGTCGGTTTTTTCTTGGGCTGCTGGAGTGGCTTTGTTTATATGTCTATGATTCCCCACTTTCGCAGAGAAGTGTGACTTGGGTCGAATAACGTCGGATACCTGGATCACCATTTCATATACCTAAATTCATTCCCGTTTATTTTTCTTTCTTGCTTTCTTTTCTGTCTTGCTTCATCTGATGCTTTCTCTTGCTGGATATGCCGTGTGTGCACTCTGCGTCCTTGTGTGTCTTCTCTGAGAAAGAAGAGTGGGCCTGCCGCATCTAACAGGTCCTTGTTGCAGGATATTGGTATGGGTCTATGGCAGATTGTAGCTATTACGCCTCTCTTTGCACTACTTCAGCGCGAAGCTTGACGGCTCTCCTAGTTCATTTATCATGCGGTATGGAACGGCAATCCTCCCATGTAAATACTCTGCCTGCTTAATGTCTATCATTACTTTCACCACTGCTCCTCGTAGTACGCTACTTTCTGTCTGCGTGAAAATGAAAATCTCCAATCAAAAGGGAAGAAGAGCCGCCAATCCGGCCCAGACCCTACAGCATTCGCTTCCTTTTGCGGGGATGCCCAGCTTATTTGTGAGTCATTGCCGGAATATTAATCCATTAATGTGTACGAAGTACTTTCGTACGCAGCAGATGGTTGGATCCCATCGCTACCTCGACCTGGTTTGGCCTCGGAAGTCACATGCAGAGTCACGTGCTGGCCGCATGCACCCCTGCCGGAGCTTACGAGCTTTCCGATCAAACAGCGTGATTCCCGTGCTGTTTGCCCCGCTGATGACTCGCCCATTAGCCGTCGTTAGCGGTATCAGAACCTCCATCCTGCTTCTTATCCTCCAAAGCACCGGGGCCAGCCGGGTCCCTTTTGGAGCAGCTCGCGCGGCCATCCTTTCTCCTCTCTTTGCATCTTTTACGTTTTTTCTTTTGGTCCTCATTGCCAATTACATCTTCCAAATACTCTCTTCACTATAGTCCAATCTTGCCTGGCCACGGCCCCATAGTCTTTCGGCAAAGCGGGCTGCTACACACTTGCAGTTCGTGGGTATGCTGAACTTGCTGCCATCCGCCTCCGACGACCTGGGCGGTTGAGCAGCAAATCAGCACATCGCCAGCCCTGGCTGCTTCCATCGCCTTCTCGACCTTCTCATCATGAACCCTTCGAACCCGAGTGCGGGCAAGTCCCTACAACTCCAGTCAAACTTTCCTCCGCCCGTTCAAGCAGCACCGGCGCTACCGAGCTTCGAAACGGCCCGCCGCGCGAACCCAGCAGCCGGAGGTTCGTTACCACAGCCCACGCCTCGAAAGGGACAGAGCTCTCGAAAGCAGCACCGGACTCAACGCCGACCTAATATGGGAGAGAGGATGGTCGACGAGTACGACGCCATGGCAGAGCTCAGAGCGCTTAGAAACCCGACGAGTCGGCGTGGACAGACATCCATCACTCATCTTCTGAATTACTCAGCGCCACTGCATTACCAAGATCACGGCCACCACCACCACCACCATCACCACCACTCGAACCCCAGATCATATCGGCGAAATCCAACCTGGGGGCCGGGCTCGGGATATCACGCCGTTGATAAATCCAGATACGTTCACGCCAACTATCGCTTCATCGTCTCTCCAGAGGGAGACTACTCCAAGCATGCTGCGGACGCGGACCTTTTCCTGGACTGGTCCAACGTCTTGCAGGTGATTGCGTCATCGGAGTCACAGGCAGCATCGTGTCCCATTTGCTTGTCGGAACCCGTGGCTCCTCGAATGGCCAAGTGCGGACACATCTTTTGCCTTCCATGCTTGCTTCGCTTTATGAACTCGATTCTGAATGAGGACGAAGCGAAGCCGGGCAAGAGCGCCAAGTGGAGGAAGTGCCCCATCTGCGAAGACAGCATCTACCTTCCCGAAGTGCGACCGGTACGGTTCTACGCTGGCCAAGAGAGCCCTCTTCCCCGAGTTGGGGAGGACGTCGTCTTGAGACTTATGGCGAGGAATGCGGACTCTACACTTGCGCTCCCCCGAGAAAGTGGAGCGGAAGTTCTCAGCTCAGGCGACGGGGTCCCGTGGCATTTTGCTGCCAATGTTTTGGACTACGCTCGTGTCATGAAGGGCACGGGCGACTACATGGCTGGTCAGTTCGATGAAGAGATTGAGATAATGCTGCAACAGGCTATGGAAGATGAAGCATTGTTCGGGCAGGATGGTGAATGGACGCAAAAGGCCGTCAAGGCTGTCAATGCTGCCAAAGAAAAAGTTGTGACGCTTGGTGGCGCTGATGGAGCAAGCGCAGGATCCCAGCTCGGTTCTGCGAAACAGTCTTCCGAAGCCGATTTTTACTTTTACAGTGCTTTACCGCACCTGTACCTTTCGCCCTTGGATATCCGCATCTTGAAGACCAAGTACGGTGCCTTTTCGGCCTTCCCGTCCACCCTATTGCCCAGAGTTGAACACATCTCGACCGGCCACGTTGTTGATGATGCATTACGGAAACGGGCAAAGTACCTAGGTCATCTCCCTTACGGCTGCGTCATTAGCTTTCTGGAGTGTGACTGGACAGACATCGTCCCTGCGGAGACGCTGGAGTCATTCGCCTCAGATATTGAGCGGAGACGGAACCGCAATCGTGATAAGGCCGCACAAGAAGAGCGGGAGCGCCTTCAATCCGAGAGGCTAGAGGCCGCTGCCCTCCGAAGCCTCACCGGATCTCGACGGCCCCATTCCCCGCCCATTGAACATGATTCGTCCCCATTCATGGACATGTCTGAGTTCCAACCCCTGGCGGCACCATCGGGCACAACTCCTCCAGAACCAAGACCAGGTTTCTCTACATTGGCTTCAATGTCAACGAGCCCTTCCACCCAGAGAACGGTCTGGGGTACCCCCGCCATTTCAACAACTCCAGGGATGGAAGACATCCCAGTACCAACCAATGTTGATGATGGGTGGCTCAAGGATGAGGATTTATTCCTCAGTCCCGACGAGATCGCCCGACAAGTGGAAGCCTTGAATACCATTGATAAAGAAGATAATGGTCAGAGCAGCAGTGCTCGTGGTGGTGGCGGAGGCGGAGGCGGCAAGAAGAAGAAGAAACAGAAGATTACACTGATGAGCACTGGCGGGCGGCGTGGCATCTAAGAAAGAGGTTCGAAAGAATTCACAATAGATGATTGGCCAGTCTTTCCACGGAGTTTTTTTTATGTTTAATCTAGGCTGGAGTTTTTTTGGGGGGGGTTTGTGGAGGAAGTGATGTGATGGCCCAAGACATTTATATGTATATTTAACTTATTGAGCGGCCTTTGCAATGGAGAGGCGATGACGATTTACCATGAAATCAGTCAACACGAGAATTGCAGGGTGTCTCTCTCTACACTAGATTGCGTGGCATGACGCAAAGCGTTGTTTTCGTATGATATACCAACCGCAATATAAGATAGCAGGAGATTTACTGATGTCTATATAAGTATGCGTGTTCAATCTCATATTTGATTCACCGGAAGCAGTCTTATCGTAATAAAAGACATTGATCTATGCATCGATTCTACGTGGGAAATTATAGCGGCCCAAGGCCCTGCACTGCAGCGCTGCGGGGCTGGCGGCATTTGCCTAATAAATGCTGTGGGGTGATTAGTCCATCTTGGTAGTTTCTTTATCGGATTGCAATTGATGGCCTAAAATTTTTTCCGCTACCAAACCAGCGCCGCGTTATCGCTCTAGCTTCTGCTATCAAGAGCAAGAAAAAAAAAATTCTGGAAAAGCAACCACTTTTGTTGCGATAGAGCATGGCAGCCAACACATCGCCAGCTCTGACGTCCTCGTCGCACACAATGACCGCCTTGCCGCTCGTCGCAGTGCCGCCAATTTCATCCGCGAACGTCAATGGCGGCGAGGACAACAAGCTGCTGCTGGCCTTGCTAGAGAGCCTGCGGCCGGAGAAGAGGCACGTTTTCCTTCAGCCGAATGATGCGTTACCGACGGGATCGCTCAATGTGGTCAAGGAGACTCTGGAAGGATTCGCGGCGGAAGTCAGCGAGGAGCAGGAGATCAGGCTGAAAGAGAGCCGGAAGAGGAAGAGGGAGGCGGGGAGGAAAGAGGAGATTGATGTGCTGAAGCTGAGGAAAGTGTATGTGGATGGGTTCGAGACAGAGCAGGTGTGGCAACAGGCGAGGAGAATAATTGGGAGTGTGTTGAGCTTTTCGGGGGGGCTGTTGGATGAATTGGAGGAAGAAGGTCAGGTGGCGGCGGGAAAAGAAGATGATGACGGCGACGATAACGAGGATGAAGAGGAAGATGAAGATGAAGATGACGAAGAGAGCGAGGGGAGTGGGGAAGAAGAGGAAGAGCTTGATGAGGACTTGTATAGAGACCAATTGGAGGACGATCTAGAAGACGAGGCCGAGGAAGACATTGAGGAGTTGGAGAACGGCCTCGAAGAGGAGCTGGATGAGGACGATGATGACGACGAAGACGAGGATGAGGAAGATGGTGATGAATACGTCGAAGATCCTGATGGCCTCAACGACGGCTTCTTCAACCTCGATGAGTTCAACCGACAATCACAATACTTTGAGGATCAAGACGCAAAGGGTGACCCCAACACCGACCGAGCCAGCGATGATGAAGACATAGACTGGGACGCAGATCCGCTTACACAATCCAACACCGGCTCTAAAAAGTCATCCAATCGCAAGCTGGACGATGACGACGAAGATCCGCTACAGGGCGAGGACGATGAGGAAGATGATGACGATGAAGAGGATGGCCCTACATTCGGCGACATGGCTCTTGACGCGCCCGAGGGCGAGAGCGATGATGAAGCCCTGAAAGACGAGGCCATGGATGACGAAGGCCTGGATCTCAACGCAAACGGCGTCTACTACAAAGACTTTTTTGCGCCGCCGCCCAAGAAGAGCAAAACCGGCAAGCCAAAGAAGAGCGTTCGCTTCCAGCCGGAACAGCCCGCTGAAGAGGACGTCGACAGAGCCATGGCCGATGTACGCCGGGATCTCTTTGATGACGAGTCGGAGAACGACTCAGAGGACGCCTTGTCCGACGTCTCGGCGGGCGACCCCAAGTCCCGACGATCGGCCCACGAGCGAAGACAGGCCAAGCTGGCAGAGGAGATTCGCAAGCTGGAGGCTGCATCCGTCGCCAAGCGCGAATGGACTCTTTCTGGAGAAGCCGCCGCCGCCGACCGGCCTCTCAACTCTCTTTTGGAGGAGGACCTCGACTTTGAGCACGTCGGCAAGCCCATCCCCGTCATCACCCCAGAGGTGACAGAGGGCATCGAAGACATGATCAAGCGGCGAATCCTGGCCCAGCAGTTTGACGAGGTTCTGCGCCGGAGACCAGACGCCGAGGCCGTTCCGAGCGGCACCCGCCGCGGCATGATTGAGCTCGACGACAGCAAGCCCAACAAGGGCCTCGCAGAGGTGTACGAGGAGGAGCACGTCAAGAACGCCAACCCAGACACATACGTCAGCCAGTCGGACGAGAAGCTGCAGCGCGAAGAAAAGGAGGTCGAGGCCCTGTGGAAGGACGTTTCCGCCCGCCTCGACGCCCTCAGCAGCTGGCACTACAGGCCCAAGCCCAGCGCGCCCACCGTCTCCGTCGTCGCCGACGTGGCCGCCGTCGCCATGGAGGACGCCCAGCCCACCACCGCCTCCGCCATCACGGGAGAGAGCAGCCGCATGGCGCCCCAGGAGGTCTACAAGGCCGGCACCGACAACGCCGCCCAGGGCGAGGTCGTCACGAGCGGCGGCCTGCCCCTCGCCCGGCAGGAGATGTCGCGCGAGGACAAGCTGCGCCGCCGCCGCCGCGCCAAGGAGCGCATGCGCAAGGCGGGCGGTGCCGACGCCGCCTCCGCGGGGGCCAACGGCGCCAAGAAGACGCTGTCGACGAGAGCCAAGATGCAGCGCGACACGATTGCCGAGCTGAAGAAGGGAGGCGTCAAGGTCATCAACCGCAAGGGCGAGATTACCGATGTGGAGGGCAAGAAGACCAAGGTGACGGCCAAGATTGCCTCTGGAGGAAGCTACAAGCTATAAGCTACAGGTTATGCAAGATGAAAGGTGGAAGATGGATGATGGAGATGATTTTTTACTTGCGTGTACATATATATTAAAGAGCCTGAGAGGAGGGTGATTTCGTTGAATCTGTCTGATTGTTATAATGAATGGTTTGATTGGAGTTTAAAAAAGAAAGAACCATCAGGACAAGAGTTTAGAAGTTTACATGTCTCTTCTGCATTAAAGAGGGGTGAGTGAGGAGGAGCATTTACTGGGTGTGATGAGAGCCCCCATTTGTTTCAAATTATGCATGATATCTTCTTTCGCCCTTCAGAAAAAAGGAATAAGAAAAGGCCCCGTTGCCAGTGATATTCCAAAGCCCATACAGATCAATTCGTCAGTAACAAAAAGGGCAAGCGCCTCGTCATCCCATCCTTGCCCTGTCAGCCTGCTCCCAAGTTTCGCACACAAAACCACTAAACTGGTTTGATTCATCATCTCATCGCCATCCTATCCCTTTCCCATTCAGGCTCGTTATCCTTTGTCCCTCCCAGACGCCCTAAACTCCCTCTTCCCGATGAAAGGGATTCAACTTGGTGCAGTCCAGCGTAAACTAAATGCAGTGTCATCGAGAAGATTCTCTGCTTCAGAATTCAATTCAAACCAGCAGGATTAAGCAAGGTATGTAGGTAGTAGATTATTTATCAGCCTCGACAGGCTGCTCTTCCTCCACCTTGGTCCTCTTCGTTTCGAGTTCAGTAGACTCCTCGTCGGCCTTGCGCTTACCATTCCCATTGGTGGCAGTGGCATCGTCGTCCTTGGCCTTCTTCTTGCGGACGAGGCCGGTCAGATCTACAGCGTTCTTGGTGGCCTCGTCGACACGAGCTTGGACTTCAGCAGCGGATTGGCCAAAGGCAGCACCGAGGATGCCACCCAGCGGGTTGGCTCCATCACCAAGCAGGTCATTAGTGCTGAGGGGATCTTTTTTAAGGTCGACGAGCTGTGTCGTGTTAGCAAGGGGAAGCCAATAAAATAGTGACTGTGGTGGAATAAGAACGCTTCGCCAATTCAGGACATACCCTTTGCTCCAAGTCGGCTATGACTTCCTTCATCTCTTCGACAGCCTTACGCGACAGCTCGTTATCTTCGGGAGACGCTGAACTAGCAATCTCGACTTCAATAGCCTGCATCTTGAGCCTAAAGCTCTTGATGGCAAGCTCCATCTCGGCAACAGCCTCGTCGCGCAGGCCTTGGTCAAGCTCCTCGCGCTTGGTGTTCTTGCCCTCGTCATCGGCAACGGTGAGAGAAGCAAATTCAAGCGCAAGGGAGAGCTTGTAGTGCGCCTCGGCAATAATTTCAGACTCTTCGGGGTACAGCTCTATCTTGTAGTTGAGAGATGTGCGGCCATCCTCGATGGCATTAGGGTACCTGCACATTTAAGTCCAATTAGCCATGCCCAGTCGCATCTTAGAGGGGGGAAATTATCCTGGTTTACAGCATACCGTTCGTTCTCAAGGGAGATTTCGGCAAGGCAGTCGTGGGTCTCCGCGAGGCGCTCTTTGATGTGTCTGACGGCCGAGGAATCTTCCTTGGCGACTTCTTTGCCCTTGCCCTTGCTCTCACCCTCGCTCTGCGCTTCCTCCTCTCTCAGCTTATCCAGCTGCTTGTGGTAGCAAACGCGGGCGAGGTCGAGGATCTCAAAGGCAGTGGCAAGGTCGTCGTCTTCTTCTTCGTCTTGGTCTCCTTCTTCCTGGCCCTATTTGTTGTTTAAAAACGATGGGTAATTAGACAGCGAACACAACCCTGGTCAAGCTGGCATATTACCCACCTCGTCTTCGTCAGACTCGTCAAAATTCTCATCGCCTGTGAACTGGAAGAAGAGCTTCTTTCCTTCAGGAACATCACTCTTTTCTTCGCTCTTCTTCTCTTTTCCTTCCTCAGATTGGCCCGCCTCTTGAGCTACCTTTTCCTCTTCCGTTTTAGCAGCCTTCTTCGAGGACGCACCGCCGTTCGTTTTCGTCTTCTTCTCCACGGGGGCAGAGCCACCAAGGACATCACTCTTGCTCTGGCCGACCTTGAACAAGCTACGACCGTAGTGGAACAGGATCTCGGCATTCTCCGGAGCCGTCTCGCCGTTGATTTCTGCTTGAAGAATGCTCGCTCTCGAGAAGATGTCGGCCGCTCCTTCGTATTTCTTGTGGGCGTAGAGCGCGGTGCCCTTGGCACTCAAATCGGCGAGGGTGACCTTTTTCGACTTGATGTCATCGTCCACCTCGGACTCGAGCTCTGCTTCTGCCGCTGCTGTAGCCTCTGCGTCCGCCTCTGCCGCTGCCTCAACAGCAGCTTCTGCTGCCTCTACGCCTGCTTCTGCTGCAGCTGCTTCTTCCCCTTCTTCCGCAAGCGGCGTCTTGCTAATCTCGTCAGCAATCGTCTCCTCGACAGGCGCAGTCTCCTCGACTGGGCGCGTCTCGGCGATGGGCTCAGCCATGGTGAAGAAAGCTAAGCTAAGACACGCGACAGGTAAGAAAGCGTCTGTTACAACGGCCCAAAAGATGCACAAAAGGACAAGAAATCGGTTTCCCCTCCCAATGGCAATCAGATAAGCTCACTCGAGATGAATTGACGATGCAGGACCGCGAGCTCGAAAATCAGGGAGATGGATTGGGAAATGCAGAAGCAAAGGGGAGCAGCAGCTGCTTCGACACAACAGCTGATCTTTAGGTGCGTTTGGAAGGTTTGCTGCAGTCGTGACGTGCGTCTCGCCCTGGCGCGTCTGATTGGCTGAGGAGTGCACTGTGGGGTCGGCACTCTTTCCACAGTGTGGCTGAGTGGGGCTGGAGAAGAGAAAGAGGGAAGGAGCTCTTTGTTGGTGTTAGTGCACAAAAATGCGTGAGATGGCCATTATGTCATGTTTCTTCCATTGATCAACGCTTACCCTACGCTTGGTTTACAGTTTGGCCACCAGACCTTCTTGCGGTTATTGGTTCAAAAGCGCCCATGACAAATAGTTTGGCCTGTTTAGTTATTCTGTTCTGGTTATGGCTACATCATGTACCCCCCCCCCCCCCTAGCTCTTGTTGATGGGATGGATTTGGTCTCAAACGGTGCTCAAGCAGTTGCACCAAAGCCTAGACTCTTCACTACACCTTCTAGCGCGGGTTGGAAGGGAGGGGGGCCAGCCAACGAGATGAGAGAGCCATGACGGTTAACGGGGCCCGTGAAAACAAGCAATTCGGCTTCACGGCAATGGTGAAAGTTCAGGTTCTGTGATGTAGTTTCGCGCCACGCTCAGGATTCAGTGGTGAAGATGCGCTCATCGTTACCAGCAAGGCAACCAACTCGGCAGCCAACTTCTAAAGAGGCATCGATTGCCCCCCCGGTATAAAACATGTCGTGAGCCCGTTCGCCCGCCTACGTGGGCCTGCACCTATTTATTCACCATTAAACACTTGCGAAAACTCGTGTTACTGTGAAGTAATCCTATCTAGTAATTCTTGGGCATCAGCCGTTCTTATTTGAGCCATGTCGTCCACCGAGGTAACCATAGACTGTCCCTTGTTTGTCAGTTGAGATGCCATGTCCTGAAACTCACCCAAGCTGCAATAGGAAAGTTACGGCCAGATATGCTGGCTCACTCTCCCTGTCGTGGACATTGACAGGGCCAAGGCCTTTTATGCCGACATCTTCTCCTGGGAGACCAGCCCTGATGGCGTCCCCGACTCGCGCCCCGGCGTCAAAGAGCTTTACTTTTTCAATCGCGGGCAAACGTTGCATGGAGCCTTTTGCGTGATGGAGGACGGTTTCCACGTCATCAACCACTCAATAGGCTCTCAAGATGCCATTTCCGTGCACCCGAGCTTCCACGTCAGGAACTGCAAAGACACGCTCGAATTGGTTGAGAAGCACGGCGGCAAAACACATCTGTGGGTTGACTTTCTTCCCCCTTTTCATCCACAATACTCCGTACTCCGTAGATGGAAAAAAGAAGCCGAAAAGGAAAAAAATGACAAAAGAAATAGACTGCAAGCTGACAATTGCCAAGGCACAAGACGGAGCTTGGCGGGGACATGGGGCATTATGCTCGATTCATCGACACCGAGGGTAACCTGATCGGAATCTGGTCCAAAATCTGACTCGGCTGAAGATGACAGCGGCTTCCTTTCGCTCAGGCTAACCGGTTCATGCAACCAGGCCGCTAGTGATATGTGATGTTTGTTGTTCCGGGAGGGCGAAAGCATTTTGGGGGGGTTCTTGTTCTTCCTTGATGGAAAATAAATAAATAAGATTAAAAAAAAACAACAACAATAATAATTCCAGCCGTTGCTCAGGCCTGTTGAAGCATGGATTCTGTCTTCCGGCCCGGTTCATTTCCCGCGGCGTATTTCTATGCCCAGGTAGGCGTGCTTCTACCACTACACCGGGACCCGGAAATCATGGTTAAGGCCCGGAGAGGCAGGGGTAAGGGTGAAAGCGGACTCCGTGTGGACTTTTGACAGCGGCCGTGGCCATGGATTCAGTTTCTCCAGCGCTGACGGCGGCCAACTTCATCCCACGTTGCATGAGGAAGAACAATCATCCACCGGTACTCGAAAGCCGCCGTGGGCAAGCCTCATGCGGCGGACCGTGATCGAGCCGTGTGCCGGGAGCCGTCTGCTGAGATTGGCGGATCCCGCTGCTCTATTTCCGGCGGACTGTGTCGAGATAGAGTACAAGTAGTAGTAGATGCTCGTTGCTATATTTGCAGATGTCTGCATATGCTTAAAAATCGAGGCTTGGCTGCTTGGTCAATCTCGAGAAGCGAGCGAGTGTGCCCCCGGCGCTGACAAAGCGCCAATCGTATTGTGGGCTTGCCTGAAATGTTCTTTGACGTCGAGATAACGGCTCGTGCTCATTGGATGTTTGATTTCGCAGAGAGCCACTCGGAATATTTGAGAGATTAGGTCCAAGTAGCAAACACACAAGCTTCTGCTTAGACGGCGGTTGCTTATTCGTGGAATTTTACTCTAGTCTTGCGGTGGTTAAGACGCCTAGAATAGCGACATGCGCGACATGTGCTCATGTTATCTCGCAATACAGCTCTCAACTGAGGTTTGGTTGGCTGCTGGGAAGGACTGGCATTGCAAAATCAGGAAATGCTGGGCTGCCCGTTCGGTAAACTGCCGGTATCTCCTGCCGCTACCTAGGTACTTTAGACGTTTCAAGCACAGTATTACTCTCTTGAGAAACCTGTGCGTAATCGATCCACGATATTGGTCATCTTTCTCGGCGGCATAATGGATTCCCGCGGGGGTCAAGAGAGCTTTGACCATGCTTGCTGACTTGACAATAAACGTCTTACTTGTAGACCACTAGTCGAGTCAATCCTTTGGCAGTCTATCTTTCTGCTGAGGAGAATCATCTCAACCGAGCACTCGGACATTGGAGATATCCGCGAGTTCCGTTTCTTGCGCAGGCATAAGGTTCCCCCACAAGATCGGGAGACGTTTCGGTCTTACTCTTATTAGTCGGCTGCGGGGGGGCAAAGGTGATACATGCGATATGGCGGCTTGTTTCGCGTTGGAAAATGAGTCTTGTCCTTAATCGAAAGGATGGGACAAGCACTACGCGGTTAGGTTATCTAGCTGCCGGCATCTATAAGCCAAAATGTGACCCTTGGTGCCGTCCTTTCCTGTGCTACGTCGAGGCACTTTGGTGGGACCTGGACGCATGTAGTGGTACGGAGTACAGCAATGAGATTAACGCATGCAGCCATGGCACACTCTCTGATAACATGCACTAGAGCACTTGATAGTGGCCTCCCTGGTTGTTGGTGGCTGAAGATGCCAAGGGGAAATTGATATCCGCGTGGCCAGAATCTCCTTGGCAGCTGATGTTCCCCTTCGTAGCAAAATGCTAGTACGAAGTAAAGTACTATCGCCACGAATTAGTCGAAATTGCCTATCCACCACTAGTAGCATGTAGTTTATCTGGAGATATAACGGCTACCATTTACTACTTCTGCTTAGGTCGGTGCATCTTGAATCAGATCTCGTACTACCTGGGGTCACACAGGAAACAGGACCCGCAGTGCACTGGCTTAGGCCCTCGCAGCCATTGGTAGACGAAGAAATGAATAAAGAAGCGTTAATGCACGCTAGCAGTGAAAGAAAATTGAGGTGCCTGGAGTCTAAAAGCCCAGCCCCGGCATCGCTTTTTCCACTGGGCATGATAGGAAGGATTACTTATTCTCCTGATGGAGCGGGTGTCTTTCCGCAGCTGGGCGGATTTAGGGGAGCCCCAGCGAGGCAAAAATACTCCGCCAAAAAGTACTTTGATACGAATAGCACTGCTCCCTATTTCGTACGTGGCCAAGAATTACTCCGTCAGCGCAGAGATTGGAAACCGGGGACAAACTCGGGGACCAAGAGCAGGTCCTGGCCTCTCCGTCGCGGATTGTCTTGAAGCAATTTTCAGCTGCGGCCGTCTGCAGGAAAGCTGACGCTCCAAAGAGGCGATACGAAGAGTTGGACGGCCGCAAGAGGAATGCGGCATGTACTCGTGCGGGCAGCTACAAGTTACAAGTAGAACACAAGCACTAACTACCTATAGTAGTACCTAGCACCAAGGCATGGGGGGGAAGATTCATGCTTCCATCCTTCGTGCTCCATACCCCATACTGCCCTAGTTTTTTTTTTTTTTAAAAAAAAGTAAAGTACGGAGTATGTAATAGTTAGTAGTACTACGTACTGCCGCTATCTTCCTACCTAGGTAATAAGGGTTCAAAAACACGGAGAGGACTAAATAGGTAATTTCGGGTACTACTACGGCAGCAGAGGAAGGATTCAGTGGTTCATTCCATCCTTCTCCCAAGCAGCCGGCTGGTCTCATTGGGGGGTTAATCTCTCGGAAGACGTGCGGGGCGCCGCCTCGTGATTGGCGGAGAATTGTAGCCTCCAGCGTCGCCGGCAAATAGGGAGAATTTCTGCCCTCGGACGCTGCAGACGCCCTGTCGCAGTGGGCCCAGCTGCTCGCCACGGCAAGGCTGACTGGCCTGAGACCTCAACTGCTGGCGCTCGCTAACAGCAAATACAGGTTCCTGCTCCGTACGACCTAGTGCGCTAGCACGCTGGCTCCAGCGACCTCCAGCGGCTCCCGCGCTGGGGTTGGCAGGGAATATTTGCTCGCACCCCACCAAACCTGGGACCGCTGGAGCGGAAAGCAACCCCACGCTGCTACTAGCAAAGTACTTCTGCTAACCATGGTACAGCCAACGCTTCGCAGCTGCATGCTCATGCGCAGGTTCCTTTTTCAACATCAACAAATCATCCTCCTCCGGATATTCGCACACAACCGCCACGCATTGGGCACTGCCAGCCTCGCTCCTCGCCTGTCGCCATTTCAGAACTGCTTTACGAGCTGCTGGCTCCGGGGGGAAACCGCGCGCGCATCCCTTCCAGCATCTGCCAAGCGCCAAGCCCAGCCTTCTCGTACCAGGCCCTTTCTCCCATCACCAAAGGACATTTGCCTCAACCCAGGCTTATTGTTCTCTTCTCCATTCTTAATCTTTCGCCTCCTTTTCCCGCTTGTCCGCCTCAGTGCTGATGCGCGTGGGAGAAACTTGCAACTTCAAACTGAGACTGTGACTTGCGCATATCTAATTTGCGCCGAGCGAGCTCCGCTGCCGGAAAAAAAGCGAAAGAAGCGAAAAGCGCTACGAAGTTTCGGGGGGGGAATATGGTCTTGCTCTGCTCTCGCTTCTGTCTCGAGCTGCCCACCGCTGAGCCAAGATTCTGGATTTCTTTCACTGATTAGAATCTCACCCGTCTGATACGTCCCTTGCTGCCACGCATCTGCGTTGCCCGCAAGTCCCTCCACCATCAAACGACAGGCCACCGACGTCGGGTCTCGCTTCTGGCCTATAGGATTCGATATTAACTAAAGCCTCCGCTTCGTGTAAGTCTTTGGTCCAGGAGGTGCCAGGGACCTGCGCTGCTCTTCAGGCAAAACAAGGGAAAAAAAAAAAAAAGTCCCTTTATTCTGGCACCTGTCCGCATACAAAACCAATCTCTGCTGGCCTCATCTCATAAGCAGCACGCTGCCATCTGTATCGCAAGTGGTAAACCATCTTCCGGCAGATCGGTTCCCATCGCCGCTAACCTTCTGTCGTGGTCTTCTTCTTGGAGTGTTGTCGACGACTCTTCTCTCGCGGTTGTATCTTGTCATTTTTGCGTCCGCTACTCTCGGAAAGTATCCGGCTCATCTGCCACTAACCGCTCCTCCTGCCGGCTTACAGGAGCGCGAGCTTGTATTTAGGCCATTATTCCTCGATTGTCGAAGCCACTTTCTCGCATTGCCTTGCCTCCCCTCGTTACGACCTGCCCTAATCGGGTCTCTGCCAGGGGTGAAATCTAGGCATTTATTCTGTAGCCTGGAGATCCTTTTGCGAATAGTTGCTGCCTCATCGAAACCTCAGGGTTATCCGGTCACGCGGATTGGACTCAGTTGCCCGGCTTCATCGTGTCTGATTGCAGCGCAGGAGGCGTATCTGTCATCCCCAAGACTAATCAGAGTCGCTTCGCCAATCGGCAGCGCATCAAGGTTGAGCGCGCCTTGTCCGACGTTCCAGGGCCATCTATTTTCCGATTCCTCTGAGCATGCAACTCTGAGTTGATAGGCGCGCTAGAAGACACATAATCGAAGTGCTGTAAGCAGCGTCGCTTTTTTGCTGGGGCGATCGACCAACCGGAGCCTGAAGGATCAATCAGTTTCCACCCGGCAACGTGGATCGCTTGGGGTCAAAACTAACCCGAGAAAATAATACGATGGCTGCCGTCCAGCAATTGCTGGCAAGCCCCTCGCCCGCCACAACGCCAGTATCGTCACAGCGCATCAACGACAGCTCAGCATCTGCCAACATGGAGCTTGGTAGCACCAGCAACACCGACCCGGTGATGATTGATAGCGGATTGATGAAAGGTGCACCACAGAAGGGAGATTCTCGAATAGTCGTTATTGTTTATGGACAGGGGCAGGAAGAGGTTGTGTCTGTTTTTGCAGAGGTGCTGGGGAAGCCGGCCAAATTGAAGCGACGGTTCAAAGATGTCGACGGCGAGGATGAGGGCTTTGTCATTGGTCTTGCTCTCGAGGAGGCCAAGCAGGATGTGGAGGATAGGGACCAGAGGCTTGTTGTGGCTATCAATGCTCACTGCGTAAATCTAGGAATGCCCCCGGATTTGCATCTCTCAATCCATTGCGACTATGAGTTTCTCTACACCGAAACCCCCTTCTCCAGACGCGATCTCGCACGATTCATCTCATTCACACTGGGCCAGATTAGCCCGCACAGCCAGCTCATGGCCAAACCGAGGACGTTTTTCATTTCCACCACCTTTCCGGATGTTCATGCGGCTCTTCCCAACTTGGATATTCTCACCGTGGGAGCTGATGCGGTTGAGATCCGCGTGGATCTTCTACGCGAGCCTCGAGGGGACGGGACTTTTTCTGATATCCCCAGTCTGAGCTACGTCGGACAGCAGGTCATGCTGCTGCGCCAGAGAACCGAGCTTCCCATCATCTTCACAACCAGATGCACACGCGAGAATGGCAAATTCCCCATGGAGAATCCCGATTTATACTATGAATACCTATACCGGGCCGTCCAGTGGGGCGTAGAGTACATCGACGTCGAACTATGGCTGCCGGAGCACATTCGAAAGAAGCTGTATGAAAAGAGAGGCAATTCCCGCATCATGTCTGCGTTTCACGACTTTTCGGGCACGTTCAAATGGCCGTCGCAATATGCGCAGGATGTCTTTGTAAAATCCAAGCAGTATGCCGACATTGTCAAGATGATTGCCATAATCAACGATCACAACGAGAATTTCGAACTCGAGTACTTCCGCTCAAAGATTCGGGCCGAGTATCCGGATGCACCACCGCTGTCGGCTGTCAATATGGGGGAGATTGGTCAGTTCTCAAGAACGTTGAACACGGTGTTCTCGCCCATCACTCACCCCCTTCTACCCATCATCGCCGCCCCCGGCCAGATGAGCACGGCCGAGATCAATGGTGCCCTTGCGCTGCTCGGTCAACTTCCAAAGAAGTACTTTTACGGCATCAGCAGTGCCGCTGCTCGAAGCGTCGCCCCGCGGGCACCCTTTTACGAGAAATGCTTCAACGAGCTCGGGTTACCGCATCAGTTTGCCGTGGTGGAGCGTCAGCACAACAACCCGGCAGGCATTCAGGCGTGGTGCAACCAGAGGGACTTTGGAGGCGCCTATCTCGATCCGGGGCTGTCATATCAGACCATTATGAAGCACAATCCATGGTTCTCGACCCTACGAAACGGTGAGGGCCCGACGTTGTCCGAGGCGGCCCAGGGAATCGGCATCATCGACACAATCGTTGTGAAACCGGCGGCTTCATCAGGGGCGAACTCGACGCCACCGTCCCAATATAACGGGGCACTGCCGCCGGGAGGGCAGCCGGGCCTGGCCCCAAACACCTCCTTGATCTTTGACAATGCCAGTTGGAGAGGCATCTTGTCTACACTAACCCGTGATCTAGCTCCCTCTGCTTACTTTGGCCGAACCGCGGTGGTGCTAGCGTTGACAGCCGACGATGCTGCGCCAGTCTTTTTCGCGTTAAAGGCGCTCAAGATGTCCAAGATATATACCGTCGGCTTCAGGACGCCATCTGCATTAGCCCGCAACGCCCCGCCGATCGAACAGTTTATCAGCATGGAGAGCCTCCAACGCGCCCGATCCGTAGCAGACAACCGAGCGCCTTTTGTCATCATTTCGGCACTCGGTCGAGGCAAGAGCAACATTGTCGGCATGCTGCTGCGGGTCTTCGGGGCGGCTGGTCCCCCGGGATCATCAGACACGAAGAAAGTCTTTTTGAACCTTGCCGAGGCGGCGTCGCAGCAGAAGAACGATCCAGTGGTGGTTGCCGAACAGAGCGGGTTTACCGCATACGACGCCGCAGACGTTGCAGCTTTTACGACGGTGGAGAGCCTACGGTTGCTCGTCGGCCAAAACGTACCTTACAGCTTCGTGCGGCTGGCAAGCGGGAGGAATTTATTTTGAGAAGCTAAAGCTATTTTTATTTTGGAAAGGATTTGGCTGATATAATAATACCCACTGTGAGGCCCAGTCCTCTTTTTTTTTTTGTTTCCTTTTTTTTCGCTCTGGGAAGGAGAGGTATTTTTTTTGTCTCATTAAGCTGCTTTGATGGGATTTCTTTGGTTTTTGGTTGGAGTCCCGATTTGGAATGTTATCGGGATCCCCTTTTCTTCTTTCGTTTATCTGCATCTGTGGCGTTGGAAGCGAGGCCAACACAGAGGGCATGTTTTGATACAATGGCGCATTGTCGTGGGGGGGATTTTTTTTTAAACATGTTCTATATATCACATATATGTGGGGTACATACACGCTGTATATAGTCATTGGAGGGGAGAGGGACTCGGGGCTCGTGGTTGGAAATAGGACTCATATACGGAGTACGGAGGGCGATTGAGGATCTACGGCTGAGTGGAAATACTACCACTCATGACTATCTACAACGAAGCACTATCAATCTATTGTCACTATTACGACAACGAGTAACGGCGCAGGTGAATACTAATCAGCCGCCCAGGCCCTCGGGATTGGATTATTGTCCGCCATCCCCCTGTACGGTCGTAAGCGGAACCGAAGTCAGCTTACCTCGTACATTGCATTCGGGCGG
Source organism: Trichoderma brevicompactum (assembly GCA_003012085.1). Taxonomy (NCBI): domain Eukaryota; kingdom Fungi; phylum Ascomycota; class Sordariomycetes; order Hypocreales; family Hypocreaceae; genus Trichoderma; species Trichoderma brevicompactum. The sequence continues at coordinate 1,169 of PXNZ01000190.1, read as the reverse complement.
CAAAGATTAGGAAGTAAGGATCTGATATGTGAGAGGGGCCTAAGTACATACATTGGCCAAGGGATCGCTGACCAAGAAATTCCCATTATAGATATTTGCTTCCTGTTGGAGAAGGAATAAAATACCACACCTGATATTTATGCTGTGCCTGGTCTCGATTTGCCTGTCCATCTGTGCGCCGTTGCCTTGACTATGTTATCCTGCTACGTAGGGCAGACGGGAGTACCGAACTGCTGGGTTTTAGCACCGCAGCCTACTGCAGAGCTGTATATGTAGATACTGCGACTATGAAGGGGATAGGGTGCTGGGACGCGATAGTATGCGAAGGGGACTCTCCCCGAGTCATGCTCGCAGGTCGAACGAACGATATGGAGTAGCATCGATGCATGCAAGCGAGCCAGCTACATGAAGTAGACATTGATTTTATCAGTCGGCATTAAGTACGGGCATGGGAGGACTGCTTGCTCCCCGTCTTCAATTAACCATTTACCCTCTCCCCCCAGACTTTTTATTTATTTATTATTATTATTATTTTGTCTTTTTTATCTCCAGCTTACGAGAGGTACAAAGGAGGTATACATTGACGGGTTCAGTCGAGAATTTTGGAGCTGACCAGGGGGGGGGGGATGATGCCTGAATCAGCATGCATCATGCTAGTTGGTTACAAGTGTTTTGTCTCGACCCGGCAATAAGGGCCCCCCCCCTCCAAGGGGAATGGGGTTCGTTTGCAGGAGAAGATTGATAACGGACGAAAATATACGGAGTAGTACGGAGTAGTGCTATTTACTATGGAGTACGTACTTACCTACCTGATTCATACGGCCAGCTCTTCCGTAGGCTTATGATCTTCACTCGATAAGCTTAAGGGGATTAAACGCGTGAACGGGCGCGATTGTTTGGGAATGCTGCTCTGGGAATTGAAGCTTGTTTCTGGGGGGCTAGAGTCGTCGTGGCGCGCTTCTTCCCGGATTACTGGCGGTAGTTGGGTAGGTACATACGTTCCCCATGGTACGATTTCACGGACGAAAAAAAGGAAAAAAGGCTGGGCGAAGCAAAGCAGAAAAGCGGCTCGATGACATCGCCGCTTGCCGCGCTCAGCCGCCCAGCCGGAGCCCTCAAATTGCTCCGACACCATACACACACTTATCCAATCTGTCGAAGGGGAGGGG